>WNHD01001619.1:0-28431 GCA_011057455.1 Ganaspis sp. Gsp50 | reverse complement strand
ATATATATAGTTATATAAAAAGTATATACACGTTTACATGAAATTGTTTTCAGCGACTTACCTGAGCCAACTGAAGGCAACAAAGTGGCTTTTTTTCTTTAAGTAAATAACAAAGAGTTGGCGAGACTCCGATGAAAGGAGAGACAGGCGGAAATCCTTTGACGATTCTGCAACATCGTTAAAGAAGATAATTGAAAAGTGTTTTTGGTCGCAACTTGGAGACATCGCCAGTTTTACGAGAGACTCTCTTGTAATAAAGAGGCGATAAGAAGAACGACAACAATCGCACGAAAAGTCATTTCCAATTATCGTTTCTTTATCACTAGTTGCCCCTAAATATGACTCGTTCGTGTCTCGCAACATCAGAAAGTCAATTATTTTTTTTTTGTTCACACTGATTAAAATTGAGGATGACAATTTTTGTAAAAAATTCAAAATATCACGTGATTTCATTTCGAGTGCCATGTGCTTCTTGAAGGCTTTCAAAACAAATAATCGATTTTACAGGACACTTGTGGCTTGTAGGTATTTTTCAAGAGAATTTCCAATCTGAGAAAATAGTATTAAACGTAATAATCTTTTTATATTGCAACAAAAAGAACAGCAACATAAACGTACTGCAAACAATTTCGTGAAATGATGCATCTCAAAAGTAAGAATGTTTTTGAAAATTTATATTTTTAATTGCCTGTCGATACTTTTGGCTTTTATGACACTGAAAAAAATGTCTGGTTAACCAGAAAGAAATGTTAAATATGCCCTTACTATTTTATCTGGTTATATGAATTAGAATATTAGTTAAGTCAAAGTTAAGTTAACCAGAATTCTAGTTAATTTAACCAGAAAAAATAGTAAGGGCATATTTAACATTCCTTTCTGGTTAAGTTAACCAGACATTTTTTTCAGAGGAATGATAATAATTGAAATTTTATGAAAAAGATCAAGGCAACTGTTTTTCAAATGGAAAAATATATTTAATTTATTGTTTTACATGCGTAGTACTAAGAAATATGGAGAGTAAAGATGTATTACAGATAAAGGAAACGATTAAATATAACAATAGCACTAGTTATTAATCATGCAATCTAAATTGAAAAAAAATCCAGTAATTGCAATTAATCAATTAAATTTGTTCATAAATTTATTTATTAAATATAAATTAAAGCGATTTACTTTAAAACTCAATTTTGTTTAATATCTTGCGAGCATCATTTGCATTCTGACATATTGTATTAAAATCTGAGAAAACTAATTACTACTCAATTTTTGCAACTGTAAATCAAAAGATTTTTTTTAAATTTAATCACGAAAATGCAGCATAAATGTTTGAAAGATAGGTAAAGGATACAAGAATTTTGACTCTGTTTTTATACATTTAAAAGGAATTATAAATCAAATTGTAAATTTTATATATTGTCTCTAAAAAGAGACCTTATTTTCACTTAAACAGTTTATCTCAAGTGAAGAATATTTTTTTTTTTAGAAGTGTCTTTCGAATTATTTCCTTGCAATACTGATCATTGCTGTCCTATTTTCTGCATTGAAAATTTAGCCTTGAAATTGAAAACATTTTTTCTCAATAAACAAAAACATTTGTTCTCATCATTAGAATTGAAATAAATTATTAAAAGTAAGATGATATAATATACAGTATTAATATAATATTAATAAAATACATACTCTCTTAAATTCAATCAGTCAAATTTGACTGGTTACCAGTGGGAAGTCGGTCACTGAGAATCAGTGGTTTTTAACTGAAAAATTAATCAAATTCCACTGAGAAACAGTGAAATTTCACTGGAAACCAGCGAACTCTGTCGATATAAAACTTTAGATTTGACTGATTTCAAACAATGAGATTTTCACTGATTGTAATCAATAGCACACTTCTAGGTAATACAATATAACTATTAATTTTTAAATAAGAAAAAAACTAATGAATTGAAATTCGCAGATTTGAATAAACTTTTTTAGAAAAAAATTTTGCATTCGACGATTCTTTCCCTACCAAATGAAACAGATCGGTCCTGTTCTTTATTTTCGATGAAATATCCCAAAATCGGATGATTATTCTCAAATATTTTTTTTTCATTCCCAACCTGAAATATTTTTGGATCTGTTGAAAGAAAAATTCTCTAAAATTTATATAGTTCTTAATATTAATATTGAGTACTTTCTCAATATGCATAAAAAGATTTTCCATCTAAAATACACGTAAATAGACATATTTTTTCAAAGTTCTATAACTCAGCTGTATTTAATGATATTACATTGATCTTGATCTCAATTTCCTCATTATAAAACACTATAGAAATGTGTCGATTGATACGAAAGTGTAACTGTTACTGGTGAGTTGGTACGGGACACTAAAAATGATTTTTACCCAAGAATTCTCGCTTATTTGCTGTTATCTCTGAAATAATTAATTTTATCAAAGAAATTTAAATGACTTTGTTAGAAATTTTATTCCGCACAAAAAAGTGTGTAGACTAAATCGCTTCGATTAATATTTATTAAGATATTAGATTTTAACTTATGAATAGTAAAAAATATTTGTGGTTTATCGAATAAAATGTGTTTTACACTACTCATAAGTTAAAATCTAATAGTTCAAGAAATATTCTATGCAGTTTAGTCTACAAAACTCTTTTTATAGGGAATTACATTTTTAAGAAATTTGTTATTTACCTTTTTTTGATAAAATTTGACAATATAATATAATGTGAAAAGGGTTTATAAATATTTTTCTTTCATCTTATTGGTCATAAAATAAAAATAATAATAAAAAATAATAATCATGAAAAGAATAATAAAATTTAAATTTAATTAATGTAATAGCATTACAGGCGGTGATAAATTATAAATAAAAAACATTGGCGAAAGGGGGTTTATTCAGAGAAAACGAGGCAAATCTATGAGAGAATTATTTTTTACGATACAGATAGTTTTGGATTATTTAATCAATTTGCACATAATAATTAAACATTTGAACAATATGTTTCTAAATTTTTATTAAAAAGTATTGAAAATTGAACGAGTGACAGTGAATCTCTGAAGGCGCCTTGAAAAAAATTTGTTTCGCGATGTATATGATACCTCGTATCAAAATCATCGGAAGCAAAAAGAAAACAGAATTGCATTTTGTAAAGAAGATTTTTCTACAGGACTTTTTATTATTCTAATTTTTTGACATACTATACCCTAAAAACCGATTTTCGTTCAAAAAAATCAACTTTAAAATTTCCCGAGTAACGAAGTTGAAACGATTCTGGTCGATTTTTGAAAATAGGTCCGCCATGTTGGATCCGCCATTTTGAATTTTGGAAATCTGACTTCAGATTCGTAATCAGCATATTTTGCCCAGGCCTGTTTGCAGTATGATAATTTAGTTGGGAAGTTGCAGAAAGTAAATTAAATTGGTAAAATTAGTTGAGATTAAAATTTCCCGATAGCTGCATCTTTAAGTGACTATCACTGGCGAATTTACTGCAAATAACAATAATACATTTTTCAGTGAATTTAGGAGCGATTTGCATGGGATTGACAATGGGTTGGCCAAGTCCAGCATTGCAACCAGACATTGATGGTCAACATGAAATCTATGGATTTGTAGATATCTCGTACTTGAAAACAGCAATGAACATAGGGGGAAGTGTTGGGGCTTTTGTACCAATACTTGTAGCTGATATTTATGGAAGGCGACTCTCATTCCTGTGTTCTGGACTCACTTGCTCCATCTTCTGGATTTGTGTTGCTTTCACGATGAATAAGATGGTAAAAGACAGTAATTCTTTTCGAATATAATTTTTCGTGTAAGAATTCAACAATATCCTGGTAGCAAATAATCCCTTCCAGTTACTTTTTTCTGTAGCCACTTTCGCAGGCTTTGGGGCTGGAATTTATGTAACCACTTCAGTTCTTTACGTGGGCGAAATATCTTCGCGGGAAAATAGAGGAACAGTTGGAGCTTTCACTTCTTTCTTTGCCCATTTTGGAATCCTCACCGTTGGACTTTTGGCACTTTATATAAAGTTGATGACCTTGGCCCTCGTCATAGTGATAGTGCCATTGGCATTTACTGTTTCGATTTTCTTCTTTATGGAAGAATCGCCTTATTTTCTCTTTCAGAGAGGAAAGGTGAGATGAGATTTATAAAAATCTTTTCCTTTTTCATGTAAGATAACGAACTGTTATAATTTTCAGGTTCTGGATGCAAAAGTTGCTTTGAAAAATTTAAGGGGCACAAGAACGGTTCTTGAAATTGAAGATGATTATAGATCGATGGAGTGCTTTTTTAATTCTGAACATCTAATAAGGAAGAAAGCGGTAAAAATTCTTTTTGAATTTTTCTTTCCACGGAATGCCAAAAAGTCATGGACAATAATTCTGCCGTTGATGTGTCTAAGTCAAATGGTAGGGAGTTTTGCAATGAACTACTATTTGGAAAAAGTGTTGAAACATTTCGCGCCTCGTTTTGAGTACATTATCTTATCATCAATAAGTCTGCTTTCTGCTGGCTTTTGTTTATTTGCGATTGAAAAAATTGGTCGTAAGCCTTTATTAATTATTTCTATTGTTGGTTCAGCGATATTCTGTTTTCTACTTGCAATTCACAAATTGATTCAAAAACAAGATTGTCAGAGTTTAATGAAGGGAGAAATGTTAATACCAGTGGTACTGATATTAGCGTATTACGCTGTTTACTTTTTCGGACTAATTCCTCTTGTACCAATTTTGGCTGGGGAAATATTTCCTAACCGTGTGAAGACTGTAGCCTCGGCAATTTGTGTTTCTCTCGTTTACATTTCTTCATTCAGTGTACAGAATATTTTTGAACTTGTGCAATCTGAAACGAATTCCTGCTTAGCTTTTAGTATCTTCGCAATTTTAGGCTCCATTGGTCTTCCATTAATTGTCTCTTTTTTACCGGAGACTAAAGGAAAGAGTTTATACGAAATTCAGAGTGAACTGGATACAATCAGTATTACATTAGCTTTAGAAACATTTTAGGCTAAGAATATTATATTTTTTACACAATTGAGTATTTAATTGGAAAAAGTATTTCATTGTTGTAAATATCTAGTGGAATTGGGATAAAACATAATCATTACGTTTTCCGAGTGATCTATCGCATTGTCATATCGACAGGAGATTAAATGATTCTTGATTATCGGTATTTTTATAATAATTCTCTAGATATCGTAGTTTCTCGAAAATTGACAACGCGAGTCATAAATTATGAGAAATATTTATTTTCTTCGATTACGCGACTTAGTGGCATTTTGAATGAAACTTTATCTCAGGAATTTCTTGAAATAATTCTCTTATTAATTAACAGGAATTATTTTGGCAACACATTATTTATTTTTGATATTGAGGTCAGCAAGATATTAATTATCAATCGAATCGTCATTTTAAGTTATGTCCAAATTAGTAAAACTCTTTTACTAGTTTTTTATCAATAAAATAAAAACATGTAGCCGAGTTTAAAGTATTTTTGTAAGAAAAGCGATTGTAATGTAAAGACAATAAATGCTATTTAAAAATTGCTGAATGCTGAAGCAATAATAAAACTTTTAATAAGCAATAATACAAATTTGTAACTAAATTAAGAAACGTTTAAGAGCATGGCTGTAGAAAACAAAACTCTATTAGGAACATTTTTTTCAACCAATTTTTCTTAAACTAAAGTGAACTCGTTATAGCAAAAAAAGAACTTTTTGCTCAGTACTTTAGATTTTTAGAAATATACGTTTTTTTCTAAAAGAAAAACGACAATCAGCTGTTACTTCCCGAGCTAAGGGTTAAATTATTTATAAAATAATTATGGAAGTAATTTAGCTGATAAGTAAGGTTGGTAAAGCCTGACAATTTATATTTATTTGTGAGTTCATTGTTACTTTTCAAAACTATGGGTTTTGTGTTGCACAATGAGTATAAACAATTACCTTAACAATTTAGATAAAATATTTGGATTAAATAATTTCAAAATTAAGCATAGGTCAAAATTTATTCAAAATTTACTTCTTTACGTAAATAATAGTTTAACTTTTAGTGCAGTATAGCACAAATTACCATACAATCTGGTAAATATTACCCAACATTACAGTAAAATTTTGTATTTTGTTTTTCAGTTTTAGCATAATGGATCCTTGCTACACTATTAGAAAATTTACTTCGCTAATATATCGTAATAATGATCAGTAATTTTAGAAACAATTTATTATTGATACAGAATTGTAAGTGAGAAACTTTATTGGACACTAGAAACATTAACAAACAAATAAAAATAGTCTATTAACTTTAAATCAATAAACCATATATTATTAAAATTATATCACTTTAAATATTTTAAAATATAATAAAAAGCCTTGAGTAAACTCTTATAAATATTTGTAAAATGTACTGAAAAAAAGTTCCTCTAACAAAATTCAAATTAATAAACACAAAGGAAAGTATTAATGTGCCTTTTTTGAAGCCTGGGCAAAACGTGCTTTTAGGGTTCTCTAGAGCGGAGACGACGTTCCCTTTCCACTTTTCCCCGTCTTACTGCTCTCGCTGCTCGACGCATCAATCTGCGGCGAGTGCGATGAGACGGGGGAAAATGACATCGCGAGGAAGGGGAACGTCGTCTCCACACGAAGGAGCACTCAGATCACGTTTTGTCTAGGCCTGAATTCTACTGGAATATTAGGAAATATTTTTAATTCAAGAAAAATTGGTCCAAATATATATTTTGAATTTTAGCTATGAGATTATTAACCTCTTTATACCTTTAAGATAAATAAAAAGCGATAGAAACACAAAGTGCATTAGAAAAAAGTGTAAATTGTTTTCTACGAAAATTTGAAGAAAAGGGACTCACCCTTTAAAGCTGCAGGCAGAAAGTCGTTCAAGACGTGGTGTACAGCAAGATGAAGTGCACAAAGGTGTTACGGGAAGGAAGACATCGAAAACATCCACGAGATTACAGGGTGACATGTCAGGCAGGACATCATTGAATGCAACGACGTCGCGTTGGTAGTACAGGCATCGAGAGACATTGTGAGGATATGCACATTGATCGTGAGCAAAATCTCATATATTATGGAAACGGGTTCAGAGACATAACAAGGGAATGCAACGATCACATGGGATATTTCAGTTGTCTGCAGGGAATTAAGCGTCTCATCCATCTCACAAAATAATAATCAGAACATGACAATTTTCAAAAAGTGCAATAATTCATAAAATATGTGCGCTAATGTATTTATTTTTATTTAGAAATAATCACAGGGTCGAATTTCAGTGGATGTCTTACTGATCCTTATAATCTCAAACAAACATTTTTTATAAGCTTTAAGATTTTATTTTTAAGATATACTTTTATGGATTTACATCTTTTTAATGATAAAATTGCGTTTTCTGTTACTGATAATTTATTAATAATATCTTGATTAAACCTTTACGAAATAAAACGTAGTGGTATTTTTTTTAATAATTAATTTTCTCGCTGCCGCTAAAGCGTACAAAAATTAGGATGATGTCAGGACTCTTTGCTATTTGATATTATTTTTAACTTTTGTTAAATTAAAAAAGTAAAAGTTTTTTGTCAAATTAAAATATAATATAATAATAATAATATTAACATGTATATATATGGGACATTCAATGTCAACTTAATCATCGACAGGGCCACAGTGAGAGGCCCTGTCATTAATAAAGCAACCCAAATAGTGAGAGGCAAGGGAACTCACTTAAATAAACCACCAGATGGGAACAGAATACTACTACGTTCACTTCGTTGTTCCCGGGTAATGCTAAAAGTAGTCTTTATGGGTTACCATAATCTAAATTAAGTAACGTTAACAAACTTTTAAGAGACTTCAACCAAAGTTTAAGAAATACTTAAATATTTGTTAAAAATTCGCCGCCTATATTAAACCATCTAATTCAACCATCAAAAATCTGACTTCAGATTCGTAATCAGTTACTCCAATGACTCTGGAGTAACTCTGGAGTATCAAATGTAACGAAAATCCAGAATTTTTTCTAAAATTTGTCAGCCATATTGGATCCGCGATTTTGAATTTTGAAAATCCGATTTCAGATTCGTAATCAACGACCTCAAAAACCCCCGAGTAACAGTTTTCAAAGAAATCTAAATAGTTTTTATAATTTGTCCGCCATATTGGATCCGCCATTTTGAATATCTTATTTCAGACTCGTAATCAGCGACCTCAAATACATAAAGATTTGTCTGCAAGGAATTAATTTATACATTTGTAAGATATTTAATGTTTATTTACTGTGATGATTCTCTCTTTTTCGAGATGTTATGAACCATATTACAGCTGCCATATTGGATATTTAAAAACGCCACATGGCGTTTGAAAGTACATGGTTATACAAATATTTTAAGCTATAGAACATTTTTTTCCGATGCGCTGAATTTTGACCCTATCGATGATCCGGTTGACATGGAATGTTCCATATGTATTTAATTTTTCAAAAAATATGCTATTGAAAAGTATCTGATATAATTCGCAAAAACGATTCAGTCCCGTTTGTTTCTATCTTACACGACATGGGCGCGGCCATATTGAATGCTATCTGACGCAAGCGCACTAATTACACAATTCAAACATTCCAACAGACGCGTCCGTTCTTTCTTGCACAAGATGTTACTGTTGATCATTCTGAATGAACGCAGATGAGAAAAGCACTATTATTACGATTTAAATTTTGATTTGAATAAGAAAGAGCCTGATATATTTTCGAGATAATTTAATTCAAAAATATTTTGATATAGAAAATACGACTAGAAAATTGTTCTTATTGAAATAGCTTGTATAAAACTATGTAATTTTTTGGATAAAAATACTTTAGACTCCAAAACTCCAAAAATATTTGTAGGCCATTTCAGAGTATCTATAAATTTTTCTTCAGAAAAATGCATGAGTTTTCCCTGATTTCCATGAGCAAAAGTGAAAACTTTGAATTATATTTTAAAGTATCTTTAAATATTCTAAAGTATTTTAAATTATTACGAGGAATTAGAAGTATTTTAAAGTGTTTTAAAGTAACTTTGAGTACATTTAAATATTTTGTAATATTTTTAAATGTTTTTAAATATTTTTAAGTATTGGGAAGTGTTTGGAAAAATTTTAAAGTAATTTTAAGTATTTTTAAATATTTTAAAGTATTTTGAAGGAATTTGATGTAATCTGAAGTCTTTTAAAGTAGTTTCAAGATTTTTGAAATATTTTAAAGAAATTTTAAGTATCTTTAAATATTTTGAAGTTTTTAAAAATAATTAAAAGTAATATAAAGGATTTTGAAGAATTAAAAAGTAATTTCAAGTAATTTTAAGTATACTTAAATATTTTGCAGTATTTTTAAGTGCCTGAGCAAAAAAAACATATTCGGTCGGAAAAAAAATATTTATATCATTTTCTTGCGTCGGAAAAAATTTGGCTCTTGTTACCAATGACGTCATTTTCCATCACATGTCAAAGTTTTTCATATTTCTGTAAATGTTTAATTTCAAAATACATTTCTTTAGATTTTATAAAAACTGTTTACTGGATGTTTCAAGGAGTGTATCCTTTAATTCGACCCTGAACCTTAATTATTAACATGCAAAAATTGCTTTTAAGAGAAGAAATAAAATGAAAATTTAAAGGCTGAATTGAAAATAATTAAATTCATTCAGGACGTTATGACTGAACGTGGGCACAATCTTTAAATTCATAATATTTGAAAAATGCAGATTATGAAATTTTTTCGTTTGGAATGAAAGCCTTGGAAGACAATTTTGTGCTTGTGAGGTATTTGAAAAAGTATTTAAAGGAAGTTATCAGGGTCAGACGTCTGCTGAGTTTTAACGATTGTATCATAAACTTAAAAGTTCTTTATTCTATAGACTCAAGGAATTCTATATATATACTCTCTTTAAACGAGCTTTATACTTACATTTTCATTTAAGAAATTCATCCCGCTTTACTACTTCAGTTTCATTTATTATGAAATATTTAATGCTAGACGTTCTTTTAAAAATAAGCTTCTCTTAAGTGCTGATAATTTACTAAACGAAATTCATTTTAACGTATAGTTACTAACACGATACTCTCCAATTTAAAATATTTTACTAGAATTTAAAAAGAGTTCAAAAGAGTACATTTAGAGTTTAAAAGAAAATTTTCTTTTCCTTTTCTTTCATTATTTCTCATATTATTTCCCTTTTAAAATCGTTTTTGATAAAGGAATTAAACTTGATGACCATTTTATTGATTGAGTAAACAAGATACCATTTTTAGAAACAAAAAATATAACTGACTATATTGTTTTCATTAACTTTTAAATGTTTTTATTAACATACTCATGTTTTATTAACTTAAAGATATTGTTTTTTTAAAATTAAGAAGTTTCTATAGTTTCTCGTTTTTCAAAAAGGTATCAAATACTTTTAGTTTTTAATTAAATAATAATTTCTATACAATATGCACAAAAAGCAAATCATGCAAGTGGTATATATCCATTCTGAATTTTAGTTTTGCTGCATACATTTCACATCGACTTTTTGAAAATTAAAAAGACAAAAATTGCAATCTCCTGTAAAATAGATTTTCATGCTATTTTCATTCAGAATACCAAACTGTGATTAAGCAATTTAAATTAATTACAATTGTAATTATTGTAATATTAAAATTAATAGTTAATTAATTCATTTGAATTATAGTAAATTAATTCATTTGAATCATAGCAAATGAATTAATTAGAATTATAGTAAATTTTAAAAAAATGTATGACCAAAGTTATTTTAAAAATTCCTAATTATAATTTAATTCAATAAATTAAACTAAATTATTCGAAGAGTTTTTAAATTTAGTGTAGGTAAACGAGGCTTCTGTAAAGAATGGTAAATAAATGTTTTTCGGGGTAAAATAATTTTTTATCCTGGAGCAAAACGTATTGAGTATGAAAAAGATTTTGATTAGAAAAAAGTGAAGATGACACTCACGCTATCTTTTCACTTGGAGATCTCCAGGGAACATCATCATCCAATTCATCTTCTGACTCATCACCTTCGTGATCTAGAGACTCTTGACCAGGTAAATTTAATGTAGAACTGGTCAACATGTCTGGCACAGGTAAGATACTAGGTCTTCTACTCCCTAAAATTTTCCTTCATTTAATTATTTATCATTTTTAGAATATGAAAAAATCTTGAAACAAATACAAAACTGACCCTCATGAAGATGTTTTTATTATAATAAATCACGAATTATCCAACAGGTCCACTTCAATTTTTTCGATTAAAATAAATTATAAAATAAAGATAAAATATGTAATCAAAAATTTAAAAAAAAATTTCATGAAAAAAAACTTGCATAATAATAATAATAAAATAATTTGCAAAGTAGATGAAGGTTGCCAGCTGACTAAAATTTTTTAACACATCATCTATCTACATAAATTCAAATGTCCAATAATTTAATGAAAATTTCTTCAATTAGATTTTGTGGGTTTCATATGTGATTAATAATATGATTTTGTAACTTTAATGTCGTTGAAGGATGAGCTGTTATCTGTTAAAAGTGATGATTGATGCTTTCAGCTTTAATACATGATGTAATGAAATTTGATATTAATTTAATTCCCTGATATGAGATACGATCTTTCATGAAAATGTATCACTTGAGGCTGAAATTGAAACACTAATTTGCAAAAATTGAAAAATATCCCAACCTCTTCTTTGTGTTAAAATTTCAGGACTTAGAAGATTTGGATTTTGGTCCATTGATTTTGGGACGTCTAGGTGGTTTCCTGTAATGGGGGTTTGGGGCGAGAATCCTGCGTCCTTCAAACTTTGTCTTGAGTCTCCTACTCCTCCCGTGTCGAGATATGTTGCTGTAATATTATTAATATTATACATAAATTTAATTAAGACGAAAATTAGAAAGAAATATTAAGGGGTCCTACTTTAAAAGAGATCGAGAATAGTCAAATATAGTTCTTTAAAGTAAAATTAATTAGATAAAAAAGTAATGTCATTATTTATTAGATAAAAAATTAGTATGATGATAATTTATATATTATTATATAATATAATAATCAATTTCAACTAATACAAACAGTAAAACTAGTAAGTAATTTTTAAAATGGAAATAAGATACAGCAACAACTTTTACATCTACTTGTCTAGAATAGAAACAGAGAAAAGATTTTAATTTTACGGTGTAGAAAATTTGAATTATTTGATATGCATCAGATAATTACAAAAAAGGAATAAATATGAAAACGTTTTTGAGAATGTCAATTAGAATAATGAAAAAATGTTTTGAGTTTTTTAATATTCGTGATTGGTTTTATAATTTTTCAACTTGACAGTAAAGTGGTTTTTAGTTAATGTAAAATCAGTTTCTCAAGTTGAAAATTTATCCAAGACTTTGAAATTTTGTAAAATAAATCTTGTTTGTGTTTTTGAAAGCCACATAATAGTTTTATTAAGTGCAGTTACTTCTCTTTCCTTTCAAGGTATTAGTAATTTAGTTTAATTTTGGCTCGATATGGAAAGAAGCAGGTAAAACATTAAAATACTAACTCTACATTGTAAATGCGACATTTCGACAGCTTATGCTATAATGTCTCACGTGTTTTTTTCAATTCGAGTTAGAACTAAATTACTTCCATTTCTTTTTAATAAAAGGAAAGAACATAAAGACGCACTGGGCCAGAATGAGCTCTTTCATACGGCGAGATCACTTCTTATACCTTTAAGCCCCTCCCACTAGACAGAGTGACGCGGCGCGCGCCCTACCGGATAGTAGGAGAAGCTATCAAAGAGTATAAGAGGGAAGCAAGCACAAGCAGGAGCTCAGTCCCAAGCAGCTCGCTCCCTTGCTACAAGCTTTGAGAAGATATAAAACTTTTGGAACTGTTCCTTCGGGAGCAAAACTCGGACATTCTTACAGTAGAATATTTTATCACATATGTACACTTACGAGAGTTTGTGAATTTATATAAGTAATATTACTCAGTTATTTTTTTAAAATAATAAAATTGATATTAATATAAAAAAGAAATAATAAATTATTATTAATATAAGAAAGAATAATAAAATACATGTGCTAAAAATATTTCTTATGAATAATTATCTGCAGATAAATTTTGCCTTCTTTTGATAGCAATTTATTATTGAATACGAGTGAAATCAGGAGATTCTCAATGGCTGGAGAAAGAATAACTTTACTAGAATGTTATAGAGTTAATAAATGCAATAAGTTGTATTCGATAGTAATTTGAACTTGAAGCTTCCTGTAAAATCAGCAGGGACTTATAAAGAGCCATGAAGCAATATTTTACAAAGTGATCCTCACAGTCGTTCTAAATTCAACGTGTAGGTCGTGGAGATGAATGTGGATGGTGGAGTAAATGGTAGTGTGTATTGTATACGAATACATCGAACACGTAAAGCAGTAGCATAAAGATAAACCAACTGGGAAAGGGACACTGGGGGAAAACTACGGTTTAATGCGGTTGCCATCCAGGGATTCGTACCACAGCCTGATTTCAGCTTCGCAATAAACTTCCAGTTTTATTCAACATATTAAAAGATTCGATTAAATTTCGTTTTATCAGAATTATTATTATCAACAACTCGGACTCAAATCTAATAGTCTTTTAAATTATTTTATCTTATACTTTTTAGAATTTTTCCGTTATCATCTAGAAACATGACCAGTTAATAATGCCTGATTATTATTATTTTCTTAATCTCTCATTTGCTTTTAGTATTCAAACGAAATAAACATAAAGATAACCCACAGACATAATTTTCTGTTTGATGGGCCAGGCAAGTCATTTCTCACTTATTTCAGGTCACTGAATCCAAATTCGAGGTCAAAATTCAAAAGTTATTTCGCGCTCTTTTTCTAGCCTCAAAAAACAAAAAATTTAAGTTTAAATTGTTGTAGAATTTGTAAAAACTATTTTCAAATGCAAAACTTAGACTAATATAATCTTTAAATCATTTCCTTTAATTTAAGCCCAGAAAACTAATAAAATATTCTGTAGTTTTCGAGATATGACTCAAAACCTCTGCGCATGTAATTCGGTCTAAGCAAATTGTAATCGTGGTAATATTTACTACGGGTATTCTGTTTTTTCCATAGAGATATTCTAAATAGATTATGAAAGGTCTGTTTGAAAGCGTCCGTGTAATAAGAAGAGATAAACAAATAACACCAGTCTATGTCTTTCTTTACTGACGCATGCGCGGAACTATTATGCTTGATGCGCAGCCGTGTTTGCTGTCAAGCTGTCACTTGATGGTATATATGTATATAGAACATGTGATCATGAAACATAATCAAGCGCTAGCATAGTTCACTTAAGGACAGAGACTGGTGTTGATTTCCTTTCTCTTTCCAAGGGCGTCCTGCGCTACCTCGCATACCTTTCCTACTGTATAGTATCTCTATGGTTTTTTCTGTGGATAAGTTTATTAAAAGCGGTAAGAGAACATGTGATTGAAGAGGAAGGAGAGGGGGGATAAAGAACTGAGTAGGACCCTGTGTTGCGCGCGCACACGATTGTGTACTCCAAAGGCGCTACGCCTTGGTGAGCCAATCAGAGAGTAATGCCCACTTCAGTGACGCAAGAATTCTGCGTCCGATTGCTTAAAAGAAGGATACTTGATTCAGCTCAGTTATTCTTCGTTTCATTTCCGCGAGTTTCTCTTCCAGAAAAAATGTATGACACAAGTAAAAGTTGAAAAATGAAAATGAAAAACCCGTTCAATTATCGTGCAACCGAATGAAATAATTACTTTAACTGGGTTGTACTGGCAATTTTTAATTGTCGTTTAATAATATTTTTTTATTTATTTATTCTTTATTGCAGGGAAGGGAAAAATATGCTTAAGGGCATGTCAATACCTGCTTTATGATATTTAATTTATTTCAAAGACAATAAATACGCGTTTTCCTTTTCACGTTAATGAAAACTTTGGTCCTATTAAAGCTTAGTCCCACAGAAAAGGCAGAAGATACTCTTGTCGAAGCTTAAATTTAAGTTAATATTTTCTCTAATATTTCATGACTATTACTGAGTTTTACTCTGAACTACATTTTGCGAATTGAGACCAAGAATTTTATCCTCAGTGCCATACTTTGATATATTTTGATTAATAATTCTCTCTTTGTTCAAAGCGAAAGTTAAATAACATCGATTTTCTTACTAATAAAATTATATTATTACCTTTATTAAAACTTACCATTATTATTGCTATATTAATATTATTAATATTTCCTTACATTTGTACCACTCAAAGTATTGCATTTACTCTTTGATACTTTTTAGCCAGAATTATTTTTGTCACATATTATTAAAATACATATTTTCTGTTTGAAAATTATAGCATTCATGTTACATAATTCTGAAGTATAATGCAGAGAGTTAAATTATTCAAACAAATTTATTAGTGAATTTAAAATGTTTGTCGCCCTCCGAAAAAAGGTAAGTTATAGCAGAAAGCGATTATAGGTTATGTTCCGTGAAAGTTACGATAGTTTTGACTTGAATAAAGATTCGTTTTTAATCCTCTCCAATTAAAAGTAGTATTCTTATGAATACTTTGTGTCAAGAAAAACTGTTTTCGAAAGCAAATAATTAAAAACGGAGCTCTAGTGAACGTAAAACTATTATCAAACATAACCTACAATTTTTTCCTTTTAAGAGCCCTTTCTTCGGAGCGCATCACGTGTAATTAATAATTCAATATTAAAATCTATAAGTTTAGAAACTGACAGAACCAAAATCAAATATAGCATTAAATATTCGTTACAAAGCACCTAAAAATTGTAATAATTTAATAATTTGCAAAACCGAATTAATAAAGCTTAAAAATATAATGTATGATTTCTATTTAAAAAATGGTGCTCAAAAATATTAAGCCTTAAGCAACTAAGCTCACAAGATAAATTTGTGCAAGAATTTAGTCATTACACCTTACTTGACATTTAAGACAAGTGTCTATGCTTTTACGTACATGAAACGAAATATTGTTCCTTTCTTTTGTGGTCAGAAATTTATCGACAAAAGAAACCGTCTGAAAGTGTAACTGTAAATTAACTCATTAATTTTAATTAACAAAATATAGATAAGTGACAAATAACTTCAATCGGACGGAAAACTGCTTATAGTAAAACAATGAAAATACATTTTGTACATTGCCTGATTTTACAAAGACCTATTCGATATTTTAAAAAAATTCAAAAGCAAGCAGTGAAGCAAGTAAAAATGCAAAAATATGAGAGCAGACGGGAGACTCTTGAATTGACTTATTAATAACTTACATAAACAGCCTGAAGCAATTTTTAATTAAAATTTTTCGTTAAACTAAACAAAATGTCCAGTTCTGTTAACACATTCTTTGCTTAAGAAGAACGAATGTTTTTTTGCTGTTTGCAATTGTGGTAAATTATTAATTCTTATTAAGAAAATTACCATCTATTGTACACTTACGTTTTTATAAAGTTTTCTGAAAATCATGCATTTTTTGAAAATAATAAAGAAAAAAATTCCCTTTCTTCAATAGAGCATATTTTTTCAAAATATCATATAAATACGAAGCTTGAATTAATTACTATTAAAATAATAAGTTGTACAAACATTTATAAATTATTATTATTCAAGCCATTAAGCATACTCTCCTATGCTAATCAAAACACGTCTTTTCTTTAAAAACAGTTACGTTCCTTTGAGGAGAAAGTCGCAGAATGTAATGACTAAGCACCATTTAAAACACTCACAAGTTGCTTGTGCGCGTGCGCACTTCCGCAAAATCTTGTACGATCGGGTGTAGTCGGAAACACTCGGTACGAGTCTAACGATCACGTGATCCTGTTGTAAACCAATCAGGAGTTAGTGCCCACTTCATTAAATTTTCCGTACATCTCAATCTTTATCCGAGAAAGATTAGAACTCGAAAAGTATAACTCTCCTGATATTATTTCGCGAATTACACATTCTATTAGTTACAAAGAAAACAATTCTAAAAAAATTCTGTTCACAGATCCACTTATTCCAAAAACTTGATTTCAACTATTGATTAAATATAATTTATAAACACGCGAAACAATTTACCTTGTTCTCAATTCATAATAGTTCTACGAATCGATAACGAAAAACGTCACGAATTGATTTTGAAATAATAAATTTTTTATCAAAAAAACTGAAAACGGATAAAATATTTTATGAACATTTTTTCTTTATGATGAGTTTATTTTATAGAGATTTTTACTATTTAAGTTAACTGACTTTCTTTATGAAGACTGAATTTCTTGGGAAAATTTTAAATAAATATTTTGTTGAATACTTACCTACGATTAGATGAAATGTTTGATATACAGTTAAATTGAAAATCTGCAAGCGCTTATTTTCAAAAACGTAAGATCGACCTAATTTCCGAAACGTTGATCGTTTCAGGGAAAGTAAAATTTTTAAAAAGTAAACCACTAGGTGGTGTTGATAGCCGTTTGTGGTAATTATAATCGTCGCTAGATGGCATTCAGAGGTTCCATTGTAAGAAACAACGTTTTACTTGCGCCATCGTGTAGAATATTTTCAAACTTAATTTTCATACCTATCGATATTATTATTCCGTCAAATATATAGAAAATGCAAACACACTTAATCCAATCTACTCTCATATAAAAATAGAAAACTAAGCAATATTTAAGAATGAAGACTTTCTACGAGGCAAATAATAAAAATTGAGAATTAATAAAACAATTAATTTGTTTTATTAAAGAAGTTTTATTATTTGTTGAAAATGAAAATTGAAAAAAGCAAGGCGCATGCGACACTCACGGTGGACATCGGATGCGAGTAAGTTGTGGTGTTGGAGTGTGGACGTGCTAAGGGGAACCTGCAATATAACGGGGGGCAACGTAGGCCTGGGGGTGGAATTATTATTATTACAGGTCTCCTGCTTGTTGGATGATTCTTTAATATTATTTTCGCATCGTCGGTGCGTTTCTGCACCTTTACTCAAGGCTGTACCATTCCCTCCAGTAGTGTTCGTCGTCGAGATAGTTGTTGTCGTTGTTGCTGCAGATGTTGACGTTGATGTTGCTGGGTTCGCATCTGTTGCTGACACATCCTGTTTCGTTTCTACCGACACTCCCGAAAATTCTGTTCCTGTTGTTTGATTGTTTGCCACTACAAAAGCTGAGTTCTCCTCTTTCGTTATGCTCATATAGTAACAGGTGTCCGTTTTCTTCATGATATGTCGTGGACCTTTAAAACAAATTTAACAAATTTTAATTTGACATTTTGATTTTAAAAAAACAAAAACTAATGCTAACTAATTTGGCGTCCCATAAAGCACAAGGTTAGATATAATCGGAGATCATAAAATAAAATTTTATTAAAATTGCTCGACGCGACGTCGAATGTCTGGATCTTAGTTTAGTTTAAAATACCATATTTATTTTCAACTTTATGCAGTTCTTTATATTGTGACGTGGTAAAATTTACCACGCACAATTTGTCAACTTTTAGTACATTAAAAGCCGAATATCGAATTTGATTAAAATAAACCAGATTAGAAGTCACACTTCAGGATGCTGCGAGGGATGCTGTGCATCCAAATAAAAACTCGCCGAATTGGGCCATCTTTTATTTGAGTTTTTATATTATTTCTCTTTATAATTTCTATTTTGATAAATTGATTTTTGTTTTGATTCTACTTTGGGGTTATGTTAACCCTCGGGTTAAGTAAGTCTGATTATTGAAATTGGAAATTAATTCCTTTGAAATCTATTTGCACGCACGGGCACCGATCATTGTCGTCGATCTTGGCGAGAGATAGCGCTAGCGAGAGACAGCGGAGCTGTCAAATAGGCTGTTCCTGAAACTTGGAAATACTTCATCTGTCAACATCGGGACTGCGTGGAGTTCATCCTTGGACATCGACCGGATATTAAATTCGGATATGAGTCACGAATTCATCAAATATCCGGTATTTTCCAGAATCGCTGTGTTGTGATTGCCCACCTGTCAAAGTGGTCAGCCATTTTGACTGTGAAGGCGCACTAGCGCTATCAAACTGAACAATTAGTGGGCCCACTTGCGCCATCTAACAGAATCGGCTATCATCATCCGATAAGTTCATGATCAGTGATCGATATAGAGAACATTAACCTTATCATTTTCACGCGCTTGCGCAATTTAAGCCTGATCGCTAGTCGTTGACGACGCGACGCCTGTTTCGCGTCACTTCTAGTCTGGTGATCGCACGATATCCAATTATAATTAATATACCGAACGCGACGCGTGCGTGGAGCGAGGCTCGCGCTGATTGGTCAGTGACGCGTTGCCAGGGAAGCATGTTGCGATTGGCGAATACCTCGTTCGTGGGGGCTGTCGGGAACAACTCTTTTAGTAAAACTATTTCGCTGTTGGGACTTTGTTCTTATTAGTTCTGCCCGTCTAGTCTGTCGCATCATTGCGTACCAGATCGCAATTTTCTTCTAAGGCACTTTTTGTTACAAATTCACTACGCCGTAGATATTAAATTATAAAGAAATACGAACCACCAATGATAGAGGCTGTTTTGATAATATATAAATATAATAAACATTTTTAACAATGAATACAATGCAAAATTATTAGTAATACAGCAACAATCTTTTAACAAATTAATTTGCAAAAACAGAATGGAAAGCAGTTATCTTAAAGCTCTTATCTGCCTTTAAGAAGAAAATTTGCGTGGGGATGAATTTGGGGATGGCTTTGTATTTAATTAAGTAAGATTAGTTGAAAAACCGTTTAATCTGATTCCCTTACCAGGATTGAGCAGAATTGTATCCTCGTAGAATTCTGGAAGCTCTGCCGGTCTAACTGCGACCAAGGCCACCCCATATTTTCTGTGACTGTGAAACGAGGCGTACGTAAATGACTTTCCTTCGTATTCGCCAAAAAATCGCGAATCCCCTAGAATTATGTGATAAATCTCGTTGCCCGAGCATTTTCCGTAAAGCCTGTGCCACTCTTCTTGTGACTGTTGACCTTCCCTGCAAAGCATTCAAAACAGAGGATTGCGAATTTCTGTCACATAAAATTTATCAAATTTAAAAGCAAAAATATACAGGTGGAAATTACTATTAAGAAAGTAATTAAGCATGTTTAAATTGCATTCTATTTTTCTTAAATTACTTTCAGGCGTTGAAATAATATGAAGAATTTATTTATTTTTTTTAGTCTTTCGTCTTACGAATTCTTCTTATCCTTTCTCCTACTTGTCATTTATATATCAAAACTCACTTTCTTTATTCCCTTCTTTTCTTTCAACTCCTTTTCTTTTTTTACTTTATCCAATCAAGAGACCCAACTTCTTCACAATATTTTCCCTAAGCTTCGTATCATCGTAAGTTTCCCTAATCCCGTCAATAATCTGATGCTCTCTTACCCTATTTTATGAAACTTTCTCACCAACGAAAATGACGTCTTGAATTCCACAAATAAGATTACCACTTTATCATTCTTAGATTTTTATTATTACTTATTTAATTAAACACAGATGAACCTCACCATGCCAAACTCCTAGAAGATAATCTCCAAGATCCAGAATGATAATCTAGAGATCTACACTACCGGCCAAAATTGAGAGACCACTTGCAAAACTCTCATTAAATACATCTCCGCTTTTAGAGAGTGATAAATCAGTTAAAAATTAGCGTATGTTAATTTTAAACATATCTTTGAAAAGCGTATAAAGTTTGCTAAAAAATGACCCTAGAATAAACTTTTTTTGATAAAAAGTACTAAAGATACGACGTGATAAATATAGGTGAATTTTTCGTTTTTAGTGAATTTTCTTTTTCAACTTTGGTAGGCTGCATTTTCTAGAGAAGTTATAGGAAAAAATTGAAATTCACATATGTAAGAGCATACATTCTAAGCTTTAAAATTTTTATAAGCTTTACAACGATCTTTTAAACAATTATTTTTGTCAATTTTTAATAGATTTAGAAGCTTTTAAAGACAGTCATATCTTTAATACTATTAACGCACGTGCTGCGAGTCAAGCGAACAGTGGGGTTGAAGCTTTAAATTACTTTCGAACATGATTGTAATAATTAATTCATAACTTTTGAACCTGTGAAGATATTAAAGTTGTCTAAGGCTCATTTTAAAGCTTGGAATGTATGTTCTTACATAAGTGAATTTCAATTTTCCTATAACTTCTCTAGAAAATGCAGCCTATCAAAGTTGAACAATGAAAATTCACTAAAAACGAAAAATTCATCTATCTTTATCACGTCGTATCTTCATTACTTTTTATCAAAAAAAGTTTATTCTATGGTCATTTTTTAGCAAATTTTATAAGCTTTTCAACGATATGTTTAAAATTAACATACGCTAATTTGTAACTAATTGATCACTGTTTAAAAGCAGACATGTTTTTAATACGAGTTTTGCAAGTGGTCTCTCAATTTTGGCCGGTAGTGTAACTTCATATTTATTTATTCTTGAAGTTGTTTTTAAAATAATAATAAATTAAACACTACATTTCAAGACTTCCTGATATGATTCCCAAAGTTTCAAAGCGACATCTATTTTAATTTCACAACAAGAAGTTCTACAAAAAAGGTATATAAATTAAATGCTGATAAAGTGGTCGAATTATTTTCAGAGAATTGAACGATTAAACGAACTTACCTTAAGTGAAATTCAATCGAAATTATGCAAGTACGTCTCGTCAGAATAGATCAATTGTAGTAACGCTAGTTGCTCGATTCTACTCACAGGATTTTAAAGTTAGGCGCTTTCAAAATTTAGTTACCTGCATTACCACCCTGCGCTGTCTACCTTCCTTCGCCATTACGCTCTTTTCTTCTACTTTTAAATCGCAATTTTTATTTTGTTATAGTATTTATTGGGTTTTGGGAATGGAAGGGTATGATCTATTCGGACGAGACGTAATTGCATAATTTCGATTGAACTTCACTTAAGGTAAGTTCGTTTAATCGTTCAATTATGCTACGTCGTCTCGTCCTCTAGATCAATTGCAGCTGTTTGAAGCAATAATAAATTGTGATTTAATTTTGTATGTAAATAACTGTTATTTATTGATTGAGAGCACTAGATGTAAATTCAAATGAATTTTCTCTTAAAGGATGGTTATAAAAATTTGCGAAGACCTTAGAATTTTTACTCCAACCGGCGGTTTTACGAATAGCTTCGACACTTACTCCGTTTCGCGCTGCTGCAGAAGTTGAAACATGTCGATTGCTATGCCCTTTATAAACTTTTGCATCAATTCCGCTATCTCTTAACATATCTTTGATCCAGCGGCTCAAAGTTTATGACTTAACTGCGGTATGAGGTTTTTTAATAGTTACAAAGAGGAATTCACAGTGTTCAGGTCGAATGTCGTTTGCTTTTTCTAAGTATTTGATTAACGTAGTTGCAAGACATAATTCAGGTTTTTTCTCAAAAAACGGAAATTCTAAGCACGGATTAGGTCGTCTTACGTTTGTTGTTTTAATTCTATCAGTAATCGCGATTTTTACTACTTTTTTTCTCTATTATTATATTTTTAATTCTTATCTTTGATAATGTCTGAACTCTTTGTACGGTTCCTAACGCAAACAAAATAGTGAGCTTTTTCGTAAGCTTTTCTAAAGTCAAATCCTCATTTGGGCCCATTTTAGATATCAAATCTAGGAGAATTTTTGTATCCCAAGTATCTTTATGCTTGGTGACCTGAGGTTTTTAGACTGATATTCTTTTAAAGAATCTTTTTTAGTCTAGAATCGTTTCCTAACTCTTTACCTAAAATTAAAGCCAATGCCGATCTGTATCAATTCAATGTACCATAAGTTTTTACATTATTTGAAACTTCTGTTAAAAAAGTCTGGCATAGATGTATTATAAAGGGCGATATCCTTATTTTCGCAGAACTCCCGCCATGTTCTAATTGGTATTTCATATTGTCGTAATGTTGAATCCGACAACGATGCAAAAATCGTTGTAATTGAGGCTTCAGGAACATCACGTCTCAAGAATGAACTCCTGATAATTTCCCTACCGCCAGGGTAAGACTCCTTGATAGTGGATGGTGCTTCCTGAAAGGACAAGTTAATAAGTTTATTCCTGGTTCCAAATACAGGATTTTTTCTATTGTTAATGATTTAAAAAGTGGAAACCAGGATTGTGTTGGCTAATAACGAACGACTAAGATCCCTTCTGCCTTGTCTTCCATTATTTTTCTTAGACTTCAGAATCAGTGAAAATGGGGGAAAAGCATAAAATTTGTATTGTGACCAATTCAGGGTAATTGCGTCAATCGCCACTGCATTAGGGTTCTTTTTCCAAGAGACGAAATTTTCGCATTTTTTGTTTGTTTGAAGCAAATAAATCGATTTCTGGATTTTGAAAAGTATTTGTAATTTTAGTAAAAGCCCATGATGCTATTGCCCATTCCGTCTCTTTTGGCAACCTTCTTGATTCCTTTATCAGCCATGAAATTTTCGCTTGATGAAATATATGAAGCAAAAATCAATAAATTTAGCTCCTCACACCATTCCCAAATTTCTTTGTACAGAGCTGTGAGATATGGGAACCTAATACTACCCATTCTATTAATGTACGATATCGCGGTAGTATTATATCTGCTCTTAATAAAATTTCACATGACTGTAAGTCTTTCGCAAAACATTTCAGGCCATAAAAGGTTGCCAAAAGTTCCAGATAATTTATGTGACCTTTGTTGTTCTGGGTCCCACCAACCGTGTATTTTTATTACAACCTGTTAAGAATGAATCCGTGAAAATTTCTTTTTTGTAATTTAAACTTCTAGTTGGGTTGCAAGCATACTTGACATTTTTTCTATATCTGACAGGATATTAGGATTCAAATTCATTCTTTTTTCAAAATCAAAATTTGTCTGTTTTAGAGCTAAGAATTTTTCTCTTTCTAGATTCTTTTACTTCTGGATTCACGTCTGGTGCTTTTAATAATTGGAAATTTTCTGGTCTCGGGTACTTTTCTAATAATGTTTTCTTCTTTAGATATGTCATTATTAATTAATATTGTCTACTTTTCTACAATGCTATTATGAACGTTTTGTCCAAATTTTGTGGACAAGTCTGTACCCAACAAATCTAAAGTT
Organism: Ganaspis sp. Gsp50; assembly: GCA_011057455.1. Lineage (NCBI taxonomy): Eukaryota > Metazoa > Arthropoda > Insecta > Hymenoptera > Figitidae > Ganaspis > Ganaspis sp. Gsp50. The sequence continues at coordinate 4,265 of WNHD01001619.1, read as the reverse complement.
AATTGACATGGTTCTTTTACATTATCGTTTTGTTTATTAATGTCCGAATCTGTTTTATCGACGTTGTCGTCTACATGTAATTCTGTAGATTTTGATTTCTCGTTTTGCCGCGAGGGGAACGATTTTTGCTCTTCTTTTGAGCCTTTATCATGGCGGCTTTTTTCAGGTTTTCTCGTCGATTTTGACGAGGAGATCTGCTTCTTGTTCGACTTCGTAAATTTGACGAGTCTGAATTTCTGTCGTGCCGATAATATCGAGACTCACCTCTTCGTTTTTGGGGGTTACGTTCTTTAACATTCCTTTCGTACACTTTTTGATTTGAATGTCCTTCTCTCAGATCATTTTTATTGTGTAACTTACCTCTCTCAGAATAAACTGAGGGACTTTGTTCTCCACTTGATCAAAAGTATGATTCGTAAGAAGAGGATCTTCGACGTTTAGAACGACTTCTTCTATCTCCTCTAGATTTTGATTCGTAAGAGTCGTCAGGGCGACAATGCTTTTTCTTTTTTGCTGACCGTTGTGATGAAACTTTTTTTAACTTTCTTCCCATTTTCTTTATTTTTTGTTTTAAATTGTTTATGTCACTGTCTTCTGAACTGCCTGAGCTACCACTTTCACTCATTTTTATAAACTTTTTCAAGTAATTTTCAGTACAAAAACAGAAATGAGAATTTTCCGATGTGAATCAAATCACACAGAAAAGCGTAATGGCGAAGGAAGGTAGACAGCGCAGGGTGGTAATGCAAATAACTAAATTTTGAGACCGCCTTACTTTAAAATCCTGTTAGTTGAATCGAGCAACTAACGTTACTACAATTGATCTAGAGGACGAGACGACGTAGCATAATTACTTACGAAACTAGAAATCATAATCTAAAAAAGATATCACATTAAAAATTTGTAAATCATCTTAAGAGACTTTCAACTGTGACGTCATTAGACAGCTGAGCGATTCCAGCTGTCTTTTACAAGATTTTGGAGTAACCGAATAAAATTAAATGAAACCTTAAAAATCTTGTAGTAGACATTAAAACTAACAAATTTAATTAACTAACAAATCAAAATATGCATTTGTTTACAAAACGTCAAAATTTTGAAAAAGAATGCAAAACGTTTTAATTTTTTTCCTAATTAACGTATCAAGATAATTTTTTCTTTAAATGTTTGTGAGAAAAAGACGAAAGACTTTAGTTATTATCATTTTTCTTTAACTTTTATAAATTAACCTCCTGGGATAAATAATATTTATATCTTTTGAAACCCTAAACCGATTTTCATGACTCACAACTGAAAATAATCCTGAAAAGTCCCTCTTTAATATTCCACAATAAAATTGGTAAAAATTTCACTAGATGAGTTAATTTTTTACAATAATATTCTCCCGAGAACGACGCGTGTACCACAATAAGCAGACAAGAAATACTGCGCGCATGCGCCACATAGCTAAGCGTTCTTTTTCTTTATTCTTATAATTCTGATATTCTAATAAATTCTTATATTCTTATCATTCTTATAATTCTCGTATTTTTAAAATTCATATAAGAATTATAATTATATAAATTATATATATATATATATGTATATTATATTATGTAGTGACATTTATATCGTTAATATTATTTGAAAATGAGAAATTAACAACATCAAATAGTAAAAATACCGAGAAATTAAAGAAAAGGTCATGATTTTTTACAAGTTCTAAAGTACAATAAGTACGATGTCATTTTAATAAAATTATCCTAGTTGATTCTACCAGGATTTCTAAGTTGTATTTGCCATGGTTCGAATTTAAGGAATTAACTTGTAAAAAGTAGCTAAGGCAGTCAGGAATCTTAGTTAATTTTACTAGAATTAGATTGACTATAGGTCCACTGTCAATTATGCCACCTAAATATTTTTCAGTGTAGTTTCTTATTTATTAAGAATAGGCACTATAAAAAAGCTAAAAATTATTTTCACAAAAAAGAAAGACCAGACTTCTGATCCTAGACAAGAATTGATAATTTAAATTATACAAATAAAAACATTCTAATTATCGGGTTTAAGGACAATACTTTTCAAGCTAAGTTTACGCGTAAAATCTTATGACATTTCATCAATTTCTAATATGTAATTTTCTAAATTTATGCAATCTCGATCGATTTTACTAATTTTTTTATAGATCAATGAAGAGTGTTATTTTATTTTTCCATAGCTAGCAAAAATTAGAATTCTTTATCCCAGAAAAAGAAAATTAATTCGTTACAAATTTGATCCAAATAAAAAGCTAATATGATTCTTATTAAATATGAAAATACCATATTAAGATTTAATTTGTAAATTAATTATAAACAAACAAAAAACATAAAATAGATGAAAATTCAATTAGTACGCTAAGTGAGTAAAAGTTAAACTGACTTAATTAAATGAGGAAACGTTAGTAACTTCATAATAAATTTATATATCGTACTTCTAGTATGTGTTTTACGTATTTGCAGAATTTTCATAAAATGAAGCAGTAGAGTAAAGAGAAAATAAAATTCAAAAATAAAACAGATAAATTTCAACTCACTGTCCCCTGGAAGTGTGAAGTAATAAAGTGACCAGAGTAGACGCTCCAGGACACGTGCAGTTATTTGCCAAAAGGGCGTACTTGAATTCGTCCTCACAAACGACATGCTCGGCGAATTTCACATGGAGCTTATTCTCTGGACGGAAGATCTGAACATACTGTGGAACATCGGGTGCAAAATCTTTCACGGCCCATGACCTGTTTTAAATTTCGTGACGAAAATTTAAAAATTAAGAACATTAAACTCTCTTAAGGGGATATGATGAAGAATGACGTAGATGGTCACGTGACCTGTAACGCAAATTTTTTCCGCTGATTTACTCTTAATATCATAAACATATTGTTACGAAAATTGGTATACATTCTTAAAATATCATCAGAATGGTCTGTCTGGTATGAATTTATCAATAATTTTGTCCAAAAGTTATTTTATAAAATTCTGTAAAATAAACTAAAAGTAACACGTATTTTTTTTAAAATTACTTTTGAACAAAATTATTATTAAATTCATACCAAACAGACCATTCTGATGATATTTTATGAACGTATACCAATTTTCATAACGATATCTTTAATATTTTAAGAGTAAAACGCGGAAAAAATTGCCTTACAGGTCACGTGATCACCTATCTCATTTTCCATCACATACCCTTAAAAGGAAACTGAAATCTTTTATATTTTTAAAATAAATAAGCAATTAAAGAAACGACAGTTTTTTCCGAAGACATACTTTTACAAAAAATTATTTTTCGCAACTTTTTAATTTAATTTATTTTTGCAGCACTTTACATAAAAAGTTGTATTTTACATATTTTAAAGTAATATTTTCCACAAAAACTTTACAAAATGAAGGCTACGAGTTTTTTAAACAGTGTGGAAAGAAGATAACGCATAATTTTAATTGAGCATGTGCGGACTGCTACTTGGTACACAGTTGTGACTGCGCAAGCGCTGAACCATAATTTTCCACACAGGTCTGACAGTGCACGGTGCACAGTGGTGCAAATCCAGAAATTGAGTTTCAAAAGGGTTAAGAGCCTACAATTATGAACCGATTTTAAGTTTTTTTGATTCATTTTAAAGCTGAATAAATTCTTACGAGATTCCTTAAATTACTTTTTAAATTTTTTTATTTTTTCAATATTTATTTGTTAATCAAAGTTAAAAAATAAATTTTTGCAAGAAAGTACTTTTATTTTTTCCATTCCTACATGATAATTGTACTTAAAAGCAACATATAATGGAGCTACTAATTCTTAAAAGACAATTTATTAAGTTATTTTAAAACTTATTTGTTATAAACAATTGTAGTTAACAAAAAAACAACGTTAATATATGTAGTGGTTTTTTGTCTTTTTATTTTTAAAAAATGGAACATGTACTGTAACACCCTAAAATTTTAACGCGTCACAAAACGTCACGTTATCATTTGTCGTGATATTGATAATACGAAAAACATCAAGATGAGAGTCACCATTCAAGGCTGCTGCGACAGACGAATAAAATTTTGGCTATTTGTGCCACTTTTGTTATCATTTTTACTTTCTTATTGTTTGACTTAACCTAAAACTCATCACTTCAATCGCGTCACACTTTTCTGTTAAATTATTCTTAAACAAGGAATCTTTTGTTTTATTTATCACCTCACTGCCAACTTGTCAAACCGGCGAACTAAGACAATATTAAAATTACGTAACTAATTTATCCTTTC
>WNHD01001618.1:3377-23172 GCA_011057455.1 Ganaspis sp. Gsp50 | reverse complement strand
TCCGCCCTAGTACATTGGTCTGACTCTGCTTGATTTTACTACTTTTTTATCCGCCCTACTACATTGGACTGACTCTGCTTGGTTTTACTACTTTTTTATCCGCCCTACTACATTGGTCTGACTCTGCTTGGTTTTACTACTTTTTTATCCGCCCTACTACATTTGTCTGACTCTGCTAGGTTTTACTACTTTTTTATCCGCCTTATTACATCGGTCTGACTACGCTTGTTTTTTCTACTTTATTTTTGTTTATCTACCCTACTATATTGGTCTGACTATGCTTGATTTTTCTACTTTTCGGTGCTAGATCCATCTTACTACCTTGGTCTTACTAAGCTTGCTTTTTTTACTGACTCGTTTGAACTTCGTTTCGCTGCTCTTGTCTGTTTATATTTGCTTTTTCTACTGTCTACTTTGAAATATGTATTCTTCCGTTAGTCTGACTATGCTTGTTTTCTCTACTCTTTGATTTTAAATCCGTCTTCCTGCGTTGATCTGACTAAATTTGCTTTTTTCACAGTCTGATTTAGATCCGTCTTACTACATTGGTCTGATTATGTTTGCTTTTTCTACTTTCTGATTCTACCACCACCCTACTACTTTGGTCTGACTAAGCTTGATTTTTCTACTGTCATTCGTTTCGCTGCGTTAGTCTGACTAAGCTTGCTTTTTCTACTGACTGGTTTAAAATCTACCTTCCAGGTACATAATTTTTGATGTTATTGACTTATATCGATTGGAAAGTAGTGAGATAAATTTGTATTTTGATTCGTCTGCAATTTGTGTTCTTTTATTGCAAGAGTGTAATGTTTACAAACGAGCAAAATAAATGCTTTCCATGTCAGGAAGTGTAATCGGCGATGCTAATTATCTAACAGTCCAAGACAGCCGTCTAAATGTTCGTGACAATGGGAATTCTATTCGCACGAGGATAATGAGGGCGAAATGTCAGTGCCAGAGAAATGCTCTTATAAGACAATTTATTTAGACTTTACTTATTGTGAAACTACAAAAACAATTCTTGTTAAAATAGATTTCAATCACAGAAACTTAATTTTGTACATTTTTGAATCTTTTCTTTATTTTTCCTTTTCTAAATTAGCAAACTTTAAAAAAACTTTTATTAAATACAAAAAAACATTATTTTAAATCTTTTTATTTCATTCTTTCTGTTTAGTTGTTACAAACTTCTTAAATTGCAAAAACTTTCAAAATTTCAAAATTGATTTACATTTTACAGCTTTTTTAAGTTTCATTTTCTTTGGTTCTTAAATAAAGATTTAAAAACATTAAATTTAAAAATTTTAATTTTCTTACACTTTTTCTAAAATTATCGACATGAAAACGAGTCAAGTAACTTCGCTTTGAAAATGTAATATTTGCGGACAATTGCAGATGAAAAGAGTAGAAATAGTATGGGGATGAAAAAAACTTTGGCAAGTAATTGAATTTTTGACGAATAGACAGAACAATTTTGCGGTTTTCATGTTTGTCAATAGTTTTTCTAGTTTCTGGCTATTCCACAAATTTCCGACTTTGCATTAGATAATATCAAAATCACGAACGACGAGACCAATGTTTCAGGCGAGGCTGTAAAATAGTCAGGGGATATATTCACATAAAACCTTTATTTACGGGTGAGAAAGAACATTTTCGCTTTGCAACTTCAAATTAAACTGTGTAATGGATACGTCAAAATTATCACTACTGCAAATTCTAGTTCTCATGACAGATTACATTGTTGAGTTTAATTCAATGCGACATTCGTCACTGTGACATGAATATATTAAAAACAACGTGATATGTATTATTACAATCGATTTTTCAATATTTATTTTCAATTTCAGGAAAAATTGTTTTGCAGCAATTATTATTGCAATAGTTATTATTTTTGCAATAGTTATTATTTTTGCAATAGTTATTATTTTTGCAATAGTTATTATTGCAATTTTTAACAAGAAGAAATAATCAATTACAGTTAAGCAATAATTAAAACAGTATTGCGCTTTCTCATTAAAAATTCATCACATTTATGAAAGCAATTGAAATCTTTCTTCACAAGAAATTATTGGCTGGTAGAAAAATTAAATTGACATCAAGAGCCTTTACTTCAAGAGGAATTATTATGTTCTTAAGCTGATCTCTTTTTCGTAACGAATAAGGAAGGTGTACAAGAAATTGATGAATTGATAAAGAAAGCGGAAAGAATGACTAAATGGAAGAAATATTGGAGCAAAAAATTAAACGAGAAAATAATGGATTAGAAAAGGAAAAGTATGCATTTCAAGTGAGAGAGTTAAGTTTTAACATAAAGTATTCTTTCTGCTCAGAAGGAAGGTTTGTAAACTGTTTTTAATGCATATTCATTATTGGAAAAAGTGTAAAATTGCAGATAATCGAGATTACTAAAGCTCGTAGTAAAAATTGAATTCTTGAAATCTTTTATCTAAAAATCTGTAATCTTAAAATCTTTAATCTTAAAACCTTTTATCTTTTATTTTGAAACATTAAATCTTTAATCTTGAAAGAATCAAAACACTCTAGGCAGAAAAATTTTTATTAGAAGAATGTATGTGAATAATTAAAATTGAAAAGAAAAATACATGTTTGCTTTGCATAAAAGCTGAAAAAAAATCTATGCAGAGATTGCTTTTTAACGAATAATTCTAAAATTTAGATACACCCAAAATATGAATAGCGAGACTTTTGGTGACAGTATCTCAATTTGCTTTTTTTTTATTTTTACCAACATTTTATGTCAATTATAAATGAACGAACAAGATAAAAGTCTCTTTCACATTTTTAGTACTACTTGCATCGTCCATGCATATTTAAACTTTTTTTCTGCTTCCGGAAACAGAACAGTGGTTTCCTGTAGATTTTTGCTCACTGAATATGAATCTGGAACTAGAAATTTTTTATCACCAAAGGATTTAAAAAAATTATTTTCAGAGCTTTTTAAACTTTTAATTAAGCTGTTACAGTTCTTGAGGAATTACACACCTTTTTTTTAATTAATAAACTCCTTTGAGATATTTAGTACTTTTAAGAAAGACGGTAATATTATATTAAGAAACAGTGTAATTAAGAAATTACATTGAAATGTCGAAATTTATGTATTGAAATGTTCGAAATATTTTTATAAATTATTTCTTGGATAGATTTTTAAATAAAGTGTATGAAATACCTTCCATCAATTTTTATTTTCGAATAAATTTTAACTTTTATCTTCTTTTTTAATATTTGAAGTAAATAAAATCTGTACCAATTGTTTGTGAAACGTTTTCTATCAGAAATTGCCCACAATACGCGTATTGCAAACGAGTTTGTAGGGTCATTTGAATTGTTACTGGACTGAGTTAATTAAACATTGATCATATCGTAGGTTTCGCATTCAGTGTTTAATTAACCAAACCTACTGTTTAGATGACTGACATTATTTAAGTTTCGATTTTACACATTCATGCAAAATTATTGAATAAGAATATTATTTTTCAGACCTTCGTTTTATTGATTAAGAAAACTATTTTAATTAATACTGATACTTTAATTAAAGAAGTGAAATGCAAAGATCTTTCTATAAATTATTTTTAGAAATTATTTCCATAAATTATTTTTACAAATTCTTTCAATAAATTATTTCTACAAATTATGCCAATCAAATCTTTTTTACAAATTATGTTAATAAACTATGTATTTTTACAAATTATTTCAATAAATTACTTTTATAAATTGTTTCAATAAATTATGTTAATAAACTATGTTTACAAATTATTTCAATAAATTACTTTTATAAATTGTTTAAATAAATTGTTTTTAGAAACCATTTCAATAAATTATTTTTCAATTTTTCCTATAAATTGCTTTTTTATTTCCATAAACTATTTTTTAAATGGTTTTTGTAAATTATATTTAAACACGATTCAACGGATTCTGGAATTTAGAATATTTTAAGAAATTTGAATATTTGAAATTATGGTGTATGTGAAGATATTTTACGTAAGGCGGAATTTTATCAAGGTAAATGTTATTAGACTTGCCTCTATCACGGGAGATTTTCAACGAAAGGTTTCTCTGTGTCAGAGCATTAATTATAACGTTATCGCAACTCATCCGTTTCTGGCAGGAATGGATGCAAGAGATTACTGAAGAGAGGAGTCACGTAATGTTTGCTGGATAATATAATGCGCGTCAAACGTAAAACCGGCTTTTACATTTGGCGCCTAGCTTGCAAATCTTCAACAAATTTCAGCCAAGATTTATCTATGACGTTAAAAAGAAAATGATTCCTGATGTATAGTTATCATTACCATAAATGAAGTTTCATTAGCCCCCATTACGACTAAATAGATGTTCATCGATTGCTAGACTCAAGATCTTAATTACGATATATTTGAATAAGAACTTTGTTGGAGAATATCTGCATTATTATATACCTATAAATAATACTTTTTTGGCTTTAATTTTCGAAATAACGGCTTATATAAGTCCGTAAATAACAATAAAAAAGTAAAATAAAAAAGTAAAATAAAAAAGTAAAACAAAAAAGTAAAACAAAAAAGTGAAATAGAAAAGTAAAACAAAAAAGTAAAATAGAAAAGTAAAACAAAGTAAAATAGAAAAGTAAAACAAAAAAGTGAAATAGAAAAGTAAATCAAGAAAGTGAAATAGAAAAGTAAAATTAAAAAGTAAAATTAAAAAGCGAAATAAAAAATTAAATTATAATAAAGTGAAATGAAAAAGTATAATAAAAAAGTAAATAATAATAAAGTTTTAAAAATTATGCCCAAAAGTCACTTCACTTTCTATAATCTTTAAAGCTGTAATTCGATTTCAAAAACTATAATTTGCATTCCATGCATGCAAACGTCTAAAAAGACATGTAAAAACAAACGATCATCTAAAGAATAAAAACAATGCTTCCCTATGAGGAAGCAAAATTGATTCTTATGACGCCACAAAAGAAAACTCCTAACAAATTGCAAATTTTATTATTAATAGATTCGATAATAACATTCGCTGTTTAATAAATTTGCATTCTAGCGATAAAAAATCACCTTTACATTCTAGCGATAAAATAATTACCAAGTGCACTTAAAAAGCTCCTATTAAATCCAAGTAAAAAGAATCCTTTTAGTGCAATCAAAAAGTTCCATTAAACGCAATTTAAAAATGCTAGAAACATTTTTTTATTTAATTTTCATTTTGTTTAATAAATAAATTTATTGCATTGACAATTAGAGATTTATAGACTTTTTAATAAATAATCTACATATAAATCAACTATATAAATAAAGTGAATTTTCATTCAGATGGGGGAAACTTTAAAAAAGAATTGTCATAATTTTCAGAATATTTCTCATCGCAAGGGAATTATCGTTTAATTAAAATCGCGGATTTAATATTTCACTTCAATTTCCAATAGAAGCATCACAATATTAAATTCAATTCAAGCATTATAGGCATACATTTCCTGAGATTTTATACCTTTCCCACGTGTTATCAGAGCAATAAAATTCCAGGGATGGGACAACCATATGAATAGACAATTAAACCTATGATCAATATTTTAAGTTCTAATTTTTAAATCTGAAGCTCGTTCAAACGAGAAATAAATGAGTGAATCGTATTTAAAACATAACTCGATTTTTTAATAAATTTATAAACTGTTAACTTTGGAATTTTACTTTCATGCATATTTTATAATACGATCTCATTTTTAAATTACAGTTTAAGTAATACTATCATTGAATCTCGTCATCTCGAGGATTACCATATTTATAACTTCATTTAGAGACAGACACTATAGATTAAAATCCTTAATAATTGATGAAGTTTCAATTTTAATATTCACATCAGCAGCTCATTTTTTGTAACAGTTTTTATCTTTTCTCTAAATCAGTTTATAGTTTTATTTTATTTGCTACAAAAATTAAATTATTTATCTGCTACAAAAATCCAATTATTTATTTGCTTAAAATTTATTTATGCTAAGAAATGCAATCATTTATTTGTTAAAAACTTTAATATTTATTTGCAAACCATAATTATTTATTTACTACATTACATTTACTACATTAACATTTATCATGTTAATTACTCAATAAGATGTTTTCATAATTCAAAATGATTAACAATTGATACTTTTAATGAATAAAAAATTATTTAAAAAAACTTCATCTTGAAAGTATAAAATTTTTTCTGCAAAGCAGGTAACTTTTCTAAGAAAAATTCCGTGTACAAAGAATTTTAAAGGGAAGGAGATTCTGAAACATTTTTATTTCCCTTGATCCGAGATTTTCTTGCGTGTCAGTTTCACGAGTGCGACGAAGAACTCTCACGTATCGACCATGTTTCAATGCAGCCATTTCCTACATGAAAATTCATCTAACTTTTTACCGTTTCGGAAAAACTGACGCGTTGTGAAACCTCGGATTTCAGTAAATAAAAATATTCCAGAATCATCATGCTCCAATAATTTCTTGCACAAGACCCTTTAACGTGCTTTTAAATTAATAAATCGCACCATAATTTTCTTGATGATTTTCTTTTGAGTTTAATTCTTGGAAAAATTCAGAAAATGCAGTAGAATGTTCTTTAAAACGCAAGGAATTTTAATTAGATCATGTTCTTCTCATAAGCAACGAGGAGGTAATAATTAAAATAATAAATTAATTAAATTTGATATAGTAAATACATTAAATCTTAAATAATAACAAAATTCAAATTTAAATAACAAAAAAATTCAATTTTAAATAACAAATAAATTATATTTTAAATAACAAATAAATTATATTTTAATTAACAAATAAATTACATTTTAAACCATAAATAAATTAAATTTTTAAAAAATTAATGTTTAAACGTTGAGAGCTGTTTTATTTTTATCGAGTTATATTCAAAATTGTGCACATATGGTGTTCGATCTGTGACGCACGGAAATTATAGATAATTTTAAGCAAAATTTAATAAAGTTTGAAACAATTTTTAAAAAAGTATCGTAACTTTTTTAATTGCAGAGAAATCAAGAAAAGAATGATAGTTCGTTTTGTCCTCGATTAAGCGTCACAAATACGCCTGCGCAGATGTTTGGTGTGAGTACTACCAACGTAAAAAGAGCGCGTGCGCGTGTTTATACGGTTTAAGGAAACGAACTATTAAGTTGGTAGTGCCTACTCGAAACTTGTGCGCAGACGCGAGCGTGAGTAAAACGCGCACTTGAAGGAGTTTATACCGAAGCTTGTTAATATCAAGCTAAACAAACTTGCAACATAATTATATTAAATAATAACAATTACGTAAATAATAACAATTATATTAAATAATAATTATATTAAATAGTAGCAATTATATTAAATAATAACAATTATATTAAATAATAACAATTATATTAAATAATAACAATTATATTAAATAATAACAATTATATAAATAACAGCAAATATAATAAATAATAACAATTATATTAAATAACAATTATATTACATAATAACATACTTATATTAAACAACATAATTATATTAAAAAATAACATAATTGGGACGCGATTTAAAGAAAGGGACCTTAGAGAACAAAATTGTAGGTTATGTTAAATGATAGTTTTAAATTGATTGAAGCATCCCTTTTATTTATACGTAGTCAAAAGCAATTTTTCTTGATAAAATGTAATAGAAGTTCAAGAAAAAATCTTTTTGGTTGTAAAATCATTAAAAAGGAAGCATTTATCAACTAAGAACTATAATCAAACATAACCTATAATCGCTTGCTTCTAAGGTCTCTTCTTTCGGATCGCAATATTAAATAACATAATTATATTCAATAACAACATAATTATATTAAATAACAACATAATTATATTAAATAACAATATAATTATATTAAATAACAATATAATTATATTAAATAACAACATAATTATATTAAATAACAACATAATTATATTAAACAATAACATAGTTATATTAAATAATAACATCATTATATTAAACAAATAAAATAATCACACTAAAAATTGAATTACAAAAAATAATTTTAAAAAAACACAATGATGGAAGGCAATAAATGTTTGATTTAATTTTGAGGATAAAATAGTGAAGTCTCCTCGAAATGACGACTGTTGAGCTTCAATTTAATATGTTGATTTAATTGGTTGTTTTTAATGAACAGTTATGATAGAAGAAACAAACAACATAAAATGGCATGAACGACGAACGTCAATGAAATACTGTCAATACAGATTATAAAACGGACACAGTCAAAGAGAAACAGGTAGATAGATATATGTATCATAATTATATGCCATCCAACAGCGTAACGCATGATAACGCAAACGTTAGATCTGTCACTCTGGCATTCCTAAGAACTGGCAAATCAATCAAACGTCAATCCGTTCCGACAAAATGCGGCACCTTGAAACCATCATAAGTCCAGGAGCCTAACTTCAAAACACAGGTCTGTATGTCGTACGGAAAGAATTCAACGTCGATGGTGCAGGAAGATTTATAAACTGCTGGTGGCTGCCAAACGACCAATCCGGAAAAGTACACTGTGGCCTTAGTCATCAAAGTCACCTCGTAGTTCCCATCAGCGCTGCAAACACCGAAGAAACAACCCCAACGTGATCACGATTGGTCCTGAAAAGACGAAGGGATGCTGCCGCTAATTTACCCGACCAATTCTCTCTGCTCAATTTACTTTCATTTTCTTTGCAATACCTTTGTCTCACTGTTATAAAAAAAACAAATTTGTCTTGTAAATCTTTGTCTCATGGCTTCTGTGCTTTAATCAAAATTTTGTAAACATTATGGGTTGTCTGCGAACCTTGATGGCGAAGTATTTTTTACACCTGCTAAAAGATTTTTAAAACATTGATAAAAAATGTTTTTTATCGGGTCTTAATCGATGCGCAGAAAGTTTCTGTAACGTCGAGGTGAAATTATGTTTATTTATTTATTTAAAGATGATTATTTAGGGTAATTTAATTTCTCTGGACATGTAAATAAACATTTTAAAGAATGATGTAGGAAAGGTAATCTACTCTAATAAAAGCTAATCTAATTATATGAAAATAATGTTATTCTATTCTATTCTATTCTATTCTATTCTACTCTATTCTATTCTACTCTATTCTATTCTATTCCATTCTTTTCTACTCTATTCTATTCCATTCTATTCCATTCTATTCCATTCTATTCTATTCTATTCTATTCTATTCTCTTCTATTCTATTTCATTCCATTCTATTCTACTCTATTCTATTCTACTCTATTCTATTCTATTCTATTCTATTCTATTCTATTCTACTTTATTCTAGTTTATTCTCTTCTATTATATTCTACTCGATTCCATTCTATTTTACTCTATTCTATTCCATTCTATTTTATTCTCTTCTATTCTATTCTATTCTGAAATTACTCGAATTAGACAATTTCTGTTTGAAATTTTTTTTTTTATCAAAACTAGATAATCTTGTGATGGATTACCTCAGGTGGTGATTGCTATTACACTCTACTTTAGTTTTACAGCCTCTCTCTCAATATGCCCGGTCATGAAAAAGACAAAGGAATTCATTTCCAGGAAAATAAGTTCCCTCACCCATGATCATTGGTGTGGGCACCAATGAGAAGAAATATAAAAAAGGTAGAAAGTGAGAGAAACATTTGAGCGTTGATTAGGGGAAGTGTAGTTTCTAAGAGCGATGTTATTGGGAGCGGAGCAATTGAGAATGCAAATTGGGAGTGGACCAAATGAGAGTGAAGCTGTTGACAGCTCACTAATTGAGACAGGATCAATTGAGAGTGAAACATTTGAGAGCGGAACAATTGGGAGTGGATCATTTGAGAGCGGAACAATTGAGAGTGGACCAATTGAGAATGAAGCTTTTAAGAGCGAGCTAATTGAGAGAAGATCAATTGAGAGTGGACCAAGTGGGAATGAAGCTTTTGGGAGCGAACTAATTGAGATGGGATCAATTGAGAGGGGACAAATTGAGAGTGGACCAATTGAGAGTGGACAAATTGAGAGTGATGCTTTTGTGAGCAGAGTAATTGAGAGTGTAGCTTTTAAGAACGGACTATTTGAGAGTAGATCAATTGAGATCTGTCAAATTGAAGAGGACCAATTGAGAATGGAACAATTGAGAGTGAAGCTATTGAGAGTGAAGCTATTGAGAGCAGACCAATTGAGAGCGAATCAATTGAGGGGTCAAATGCAAAAATTTTTGGAAACATTGAAAAATACCTTTTCTGCAAATTGGATAAAAAAAATTTCTTTACATAAATAAAAAATATTATCAACCACTACCAAAGTCAAAATTTAAACCCTACTTTCAGCCTCAATTTTTAAGGACTAGATTAACGAAGATGCAAAGTATTAAATAGACCAAATCAAAGTTTGTGTATTTAATTTTAATTTGCTTGAAAAATGTAAATAACCTCGAATGAACTCATCAAATCAAACATTCCGGACTATTTGATTTGAAAGGGTTTATTCGAGAGATTCACGGATAAATATTTTTTTTAAAAAATCAGATTCATGAATAGGTTAATTTTTTTAAATCAATTTGATTTGATCTGCTTTATTTTGAAATAAAACTGGATAACTTGTGTCTTTAAATAGAGTTTTAATTACAACAGTTAAATTAAGCAACAACAACAACAATAACAACAAAATAATAGTAATAAAAAATATGTCGTTTTATTAATATTTCTTTTACACATTTCTTTTGACGTTCAGAAAATTTCTTGTACATCAAACTTATAATAACGATTATTATAACGCGTTTTCTGTTTTTTGAACTTCCAGTAGATGTAAAAAATGTTATTCGTTCAGATTAATTAAATTTTTATACTTTAAAATGTATTCAATTGTAACGTATATGATATTCAATGGTAGCATATATGTTATTGAATGATAGCATATGTTACTCAATGGTAGCATATGTTATTCAATGGTAGCATATGCTATTCAATGGTAACCTATGATATTTAATAATAACACAGTAAATCATGCAGAAACATTTAAAAAAATGAAATTGAAAAATGAATTGAAATTGAAAAGAATGAAAAAGAAATTAATGAATAAACGAAAAATGAAAATGACGTTATTTTTACCCCATTTTTTGAGATTAAAAAACTTCTGCATGATCTACTGTAAAACATTTGTTTATATAAATAAAAAATGTTGTTAAAAAAAGGTGGTATTAAAAATGTTTCCGTAAAATAAAAAACTACTATAAAAATTATATAATAAGATATGATACAAAATTACATAAATACCAAAAAAAAATAACAAATGCAATTACTAGTTGATTTTTTAAATTCTTCATCAACCAGTCATTTAAGAACCCTTTTTCCAAAATTCAAAATTAATTATCAAGTTCGCAGTTTCAAGGACATTAATAATTATTTTCAACCCCAATCCAAATTACTGTATTCCTTAAGCAGTACTCAACTCTATTATTATATTGTATTATTATTTATTATAATCTCGTACTATTATTTATATTATTTTTATACTATCACGTACTAAAACATTTATCAGGAATCAGTGGAAAATTTTTTTCCGACAGCATCCCTTCCGCGAACGAAGTCTTCGATACTCAATTATTATCACTAATAATTGACAATTGCTCCATCAATTATTAATAACCATGTTATTAATAAATTCTGCATCAAGCAGTATACAAGCCTTAATCATCAAAAATCTGCAAATTTCCATTTTCCTCGAAAAAATTGATCACTTTGGCTTCCTCATAGGTGAAGCTCTGCTATCTCAAAACTTCATCTTCATAGATGAAATTTTGCTTCTCCATAAATGAAGTTTTGCTTCTCCATAAATGAAGTTTTGCTTCTCTATAAATGAAGTTTTGCTTCCCCATAAATGAAGTTTTGCTTCTCCATTAAAGAAGCTTTACTTCCCCAAAGATGAAGCTTTTCTTCCCCATAGATGAAGCTTTGTTTCCCTATATATGAAGTTTAGATAGCTTTCCCATAGAGGAAGCTTTTCAAAAAATGATCCACTAAAACGTGAATCATCGAGCTGGAAATTTCTCTTTAAGACGTGTATATTTGCTCTTTGACACTAATCTAGACTTAGGAACTAAACTGCCTCGAAACAACGTTCATTATTGTTGAATAATGATGGGTGCTTCGGTCAGTTGCCGTGCTGAATCTTAACTAACTACCATGCAAGTTTACCTTGAAGCCATCATAGGTCCACGAACCGAACTTCAGGACACATGTTTGCTCGTCGAAGGGGAAGTACTCCACGTCAATTTCACAGGATGACTTATAAATGGCAGGCGGCTTCCACTCGACCAGTCCTTCGTGGTAGATGGTGGCCTTCGTGGCCAAGGTCACCTCGAAGTTTCCGTCCGCGCTGTGAGCGAGCACATTAGTGGTTCTGGGCGCTGCGGCGGTCGAGCTTACTTTGTACTTCCGATTCAATGTCAAGCCCATTTTTTTAAAAAACTTTATCTATTATAGGCACACAACCCTCATTCATATCAGATTTGAAAGTCACTTCCAAGCAAAAGAGAGTGAGAGCAATTTTTTTTATCTCCGTGCGATTATTCCCCGATTGAGCCGTGAAACCGCCAGCATTGCGCATCGTCATTAAAAACCTCCTTTTCACACGATTTCATCATTTTTTTTTCATTTTTTTTTTATTAATTTTATATTTTTCATTTTTGTTAATGTTCTTTCTTTTTTGTTAATTTTCTTTCATTTTCGCTAATTTAATTTTCTTTTATTTAATTCTCTTTCATTTTCGTTAATTTAATTTTCTTTCATTTAATTTATTTAATTTTCGTTAATTTAATTCTTGCTTATTTAATTTTTGTTAAAGTTTGTTATGCCGCTAATAATTCTGCGTTTTGAAACTATTCTGGGTTCATTGTAGTATGATTGTATTTTAAGGTCACGTCTAAAATCGCGGATGGTAATTTAGGAATCTAGCTTCATTTCTTTTCTTTGAGTTTTACTAGATAATGTAGGAATCTTCCTTCATTTTGATTCTTTCCTGCAGTTTCTTTTTGAAAAAATAATAATTATCCGAACATTCATGACACACTTGAAGGTTTCTTATGATGATTCTCAAAGTTTCGAAGCAATCTCTTTTCTAGTTTAGCTGTAAGTAGTGAGAAACTAATAAGTCGGTAATTTTCTCATCGACTTATTAGTTTTTCCCCACTAACGGTTAAACTAGAAAATATATTGTTTTGGAATTTGGAACTTATGTTTGTTTTGAACTTTAGAAATTATCTTAAGAAAACTTCAAGTTTGTTATGAATGCCTGAATTATTATTATTTTTAAAAAGAAAAGGGAAAAATGAAGGCAGATTCCTAAATTATCATCCGAGTTCTTGGACATAACCTTAAGATGGCCTTGAATTGAAAGTTTCTATTCGAAGGATCATCGTATACTTATAAGTATACTTTCCTACCTTAAAGTACTTTTCTACCTTTAAATACTTTTCTAACTTTAAGTATTTTCCTACCTTTAAGTACTTTTCTTCCTCTAAATACTTTTTTACCTTTAAGTATTTTCCTACCTTTAAGTACTTTTCTACCTTTAAATACTTTTCTACCTTTAAGTACTTTTCTACCTTTAAGTATTTTCCTACCTTTAAGTGCTTTCCTACGTTACAGATTATAGTACTAATCAGTTACTCATATTTAATGAGTCCAAAACTTAATATTCTACTTTTGGCTACTTCAAATTTAAAGAGTTTGCAATTTATGTATCATAAATTATAATCTTGATTGTGGATAATCTCACAATCATTATAAATTGAGAATTTTCTCAACTAACAATACTATGGATTATAAAATTATATTAAATATATATTTGTAGTATATCAATTTATATTTATATATTATATGAAATTTATACAATACTATAGTGTATTATAATATTATTTGCAAACTTTGCATGTAGTTACTGGATTTTCTGACGCTCTTATTTCAATCTCTAAACGCAAGTTGCATGAACGTGAAAAATTTCATCATATAGAATATTGTCATATTCTCGTGAGAATTGAGACGAATCATTCATTCAATAACAAAATTCACAAGAGCTAAGGTGCAGTGGGAACAATGTGAAGTGATTGTTTTGCTTTCGAGTTCACGTATTAATCCCCAGAGCTTTCACAGTGCTGCGTTGGATTTCAACAAATCTTTCGATATATTTCAAAAGCTCCTGCTAAATTCTGATAAGAAAACCACCGACTTGATATCATATAAATTATACTATTCGTGTGTTTGAAAATTAAATTCAAAAACAAAATTTCGTTCTGTAATCCATTTCCATCTAAACTCCCATAATTATAATAATATAAGTTAATGATGTATCGTAAAATATTTTTACATGCTTATGATGCATTGTAATATTCTTTTCGATAAATCTTATTGTCTTAAATGTCCAACTAAAGTGCTTGGTAATCCGAGTTCATAAAAATCTCCTGTTTCAAGAAAAATGCGATTAAAGGAAACCACTACAGCAGAAAGAAAATGCGAAAAGATAGAAGATGTTCCCTTTTTTTGTTTATTGTAGTAATCTTACCAAGAGAAAATGAGAAAAGAAAAGGAATCTTGCTTCTTCAATTCGATCATGGAAATAAGGTCAGATTCTAAAATGGGAATTACCAACTGTCTTCTGTGAAAGCTGTTTCTTCTTATCACCGAAATTCCAACACCGTAAGCATTAAATGATTAAACAATGCTTCTAAATTTACTGTAAACACTTTAGGGAAATTTAATTTATATTTAAAGTTGACACTTGCAATGAATTTCAAAAATCTTTGAAAGAATTTTGATTAAATGAAACAATGAATAAAACAATATGTAAAACAATAAATAAAACAATACGTAAATTATAATGCCTTTCCAAATATTTTACATATAAAAAAAAGTTTATTTTATTGTATTTACTAAGAAAATTGTAGAATCAAATTTACGAGTCAACTCAAACAAATTTAGATCATTAATAACTATTAAAAATTAACATATTAATTATTAAAAATGAGTACTTCCTATTAATAATAATTAGATGTTTTAATAATAATTAGATAATTTAGTTTTAAATTTAGTTTAGATTCTAAATTAGTTTCTAAATTAATGAAAAGTCATCGACCAATTCAAAAAACGTCTTCATTGTGGAATGGAAACTTTTTAAATTTTATGTAAAGTTATTATTTAAATTTTTAATTTCATTTAAATCTAAAAGATTTATCTACTTAAATTCTAGTCTAAATTATTAAAGATTTCTGAAAATTCTTATTAATTTAAATGTCAGACAACTAACATTAAACTGACACTTATCATCACCTTTTTAAACAAATTTTACCACTTTCAAAAATTTGGATTTAGGACGTAAAAACATTATTCAAGTCAAGCAAAAACCAACATCTTCAAATCAACAAATACCATATTCTAAACCCATCGATGAAAAATATTTTCAAATTCCACGAAAGGCTGAATCTGATATATATTGATATAATCTGATATATATACTGATTATATATTTAGATTAAATTTCAATCACATAAAGTATCAACTGAAATCAATATACATTGAACACGATTCTGAACAGGCGTTTCAGGAATGTGCAATTTAAGTACATCCACTGATGTATCACGCAAACGTATCAATATACGAAATCCATGTGCCAAAAGAAAAAAGAAAAAACAGAATCGCGAAACATGATCTCGCAGTTTTTTTTAAAAACAAGAAATTGTAAAACCGAATAAAATTCTCTATCGATAGTCTTTTAAAACAGTGTTGATAGACTGAAACTTGAGATTAAAAAAAAAAGATAAATAAACGTCGATAGAGTGTATCGCAGAGGACTGAAAAGAGATGCCAAAGAGGAAGTTGCACATATGTCCGTTAAAAGAGAAAAGTGGAAATTTCAATTCCGATTGATTCTCATCGAAGCATCCTCAGCTCTCATATGCACAGCGCGATGTCGACAACCCTTGGCGCATTGCAATTTGCATATCCTCCGTTCTCTATCGTACTATTTCTCAGTACAAATGCGAAATTGCAATTTCCTGGCATGTGAATTTCCATTGACGCCTATAGTGAATATTTGCACGAGAAAGAGAGACGACTTACAATCAACTGCTGCTAAATCAGTGCTGCTCTTAAGTACTAGCATCTTTTCTTTTTATTTTTACTCATTGATTTATTGGTGATTTATAACTAGACGTCTTAAGCAAGTGGAAAGGGTGTTTCAAAGCAAGACAAGAGTAAAAATATATTCTCTTGTAAAAGACGTTTTTCATGCGATAAGGGATAATTTTCTTCGAGTTTATCGATTTATGTTGCACTGGATAAAATACAAGTTGAAAGAGTGTAGAATTAGACATTTTTTAGAATTAGAAATTAGAATTAGAAATTAGAAAATAGAATAAAAAGAACATTTACAATCGGACAAAATATAATTTTTTGAAACACCTTAATTTTAAATAGCTTTTATCACTGGAAATCTAGCAGAATTATTTTGACCTCAAAAAAGAGGTAAAAGTAACGTTATCAACGTTATTTAAAAAGAGGTAAAAATAACGTAATGAACGTTATTTAAAAAGTGCTAAAAATAACGTAATGAACGTTATTTAAAAAGTGCTGAAAATAACGTTATGAATATTATTTAAAAAGTGCTAAAAATAACGTTATGAACATTATTTAAAAAGTGCTAAAAATAACGTAATGAACGTTATTTAAAAAGTGCTAAAAATAACGTTATGAACGTTATTTAAAAAGTGCTAAAAATAACGTTATGAACATTATTTAAAAAGTGCTAAAAATAACGTTATGAACATTATTTAAAAAAAAGTAAAAATAGCGTCCATAATGTTATTCAAAAAGTGGTAAAAATACGTTCATAACTTTATTTCTACCTTTCCATTTGGAACCAAAATAATTTTTCATGATCTACAAAATTAAAATTTGAACAATAATTACAAAAAATTGACTGTTCAAACAAAACTACTGAAATTTTGTTTACAAATTTTGTTTGATCTTTCAATTTTTTGCCTTTTATAATGCCCATGTTTGATATCATTTGTGAGAGAAAGTGATTTGCGCCATCGCTCGGTAAAATGAAGAAACAATAAGGCGGGAATTTCAAATAATACAAAACTAAAATGTTTTAAAATAAAGGAAACAAATTAAAAAGCATGAGACAAATTACTTTAAGAATAATATTAAATTCAAATCTGCACAAATATTATTAAATATAAATAACAATATTAAATATAAATAACAATATTAAACATAAATAACAATATAAAATATAATTTGAAAAATTGAAAACTGTAAAAAATTCTGGACGACCAGGATCTCTCAATTGCAATAAATTTGACGTCAAAAATTCTGGGAGAATTTGAATAAGTAGAATATTAAATAAAAATTGCAAAAGGGCAATCATTTCTTTGCATCCTGCATGCATGAAGAAAAAGAAAAAAACGAAAAAAAAAGAAAACAAAGAAAAAAAAGAGAAAGAAAAAGAAAATAAAAGTACAAATAAAGTTCAATGACGAAAAAGTAAATTAAACAACAAAATAATTAAAATATACAATTCTGTTTTTCCAGCTCTGATCATTTTCTTTTCGTTTTTGTGCTGATTGTACGAGAAAACGCTTCAAAATACTAAATTAATTTTATTCTTTGTTAAATAAAAAAATCAAAGTTTTTCATGCACTTTCATTGCCGTTTGAATTTTTAATACAATTCTTTATTATTAAGTTTCTTTGTGTTGTAAAAGTTGGAGTACAGATAGAAATTGTAAAACTTTAAGCAATCTTTTTTTCCTTTTTCTGGTCTGATAAATAGGGGAGAAGATTGTGACGAGAGAGTAACAAGATTTGTGTCGGCTGATGGTAAGAAAAGTGAGGTAGGGGTTAAGTGAAATTGAAGTTTGGTTCGTTGATGAGAACGGTGCGCGATATTTGAGGCCTTCTGGCACTTTTCGACGATAGTTTCGTCCTCTTTTAATCCTAGCAGATAGTGAGGTCGTCGACATGACGATATATAAGCTTCCCACATTCGTTAAAGTAAAGGGTATGGTTACTTTAAAAATCCGAGAGAAGAGAATAAGAATGAAGAAAAGAAAAAAATATTTGCAGAGAGAGAGAGGTCTCCATGAAATCCGCTAAATAAATTGCTTTGCGCTTCAGAGCAAGTTTTCTATCGGCCACGATGATTTATGGAGGTCACCCATATTCTCTCCACTTTTCCTGGATTTAAAGAAAATCTGTTCCACCCATGTGCTGTTCAATGTTTTTCACAATGATTTCAGATTTAATGCAAACCTTTTCGCCAAAATCTTCATTTTCTGAATTTCTTTCAGTCGTTCTTACTCGAAAAAATCTGTATAATTATTTTTTTCGAGAAAAGAAAAATTATTTTCTTCGATGAAAGAGAAATTTTCTCCCACGAAGAAAATAATTTCGTGGATTCTTTGGTTACAGATTTTTGCTCGTGAAGAGTTTTATTTACACATCAGGGACAAAAATTATATTTACAGAACAGTTGTGAAACATTTTGGAATTTAATTATGGCTTTATGAAAGAAGTATTTTATTATTCAAATATTTTTTTATGATAAAAAAGTCCAAGCCTCAACTTGAGATGAATTTGTTTTAGCCAGATTGTGTCTAAACTTTTTTGATTACTTTTTGGACTGCTTTTGAAATATTCATACTCTATTTATTCGCTGAAAATATGAACGAAGTTGTTCTAAAATAACGTCAGGTTGAGGAACATGTCGAGTTAAAATGTTCGAGAAATATTAAAGTTGGATAAGGGTATTCGATTTTAATAAAAAGGGACGAAGCCTTAGTGCCTTGTTCGGGAAGTTTGTAGTTTGAATACCCTTCAACTAAATAAAAACAGTCTGGAAACTACTTTCCAATTATGAAGTGTGTTCACTAATTTTTAATGACTCATAAAGTATCTTCAATTCATACCGTTATGAAAAAATGCATTTTTCGTTTCGTTGCGAATGATTAGAATTTTTAATTGCATAGTGGAATTTTGAATTACATAATGGAATTTTTCATCACAGAATGAAATATTTAATTACATAATAAAATATTTAATTACATAATGAAATATTTAATTACATAATTAAATATTTAATTACATAATTAAATATTTAATTACATAATGCAAATTTTAATTACATAATGAATGAATTTTTAAAAAAGTTTGATTAATTTTATTTTAACTTTACGGTTTCAGAGTTCTCAGGTTTGCAAATTATCATTTGCATATTTAATATTATCGGTAAATTTAGTTTAGTAATGTAATTTTAACTCTTCATTAATATTATTATTAAAAATGTCAGTCGTTTCATCAGCTTGATTTTTAGATTGTTTAGTGACAGTTGTTACAGCCGTTTTATACGACATTATTTATTAACAGTACATCAAATGATTGTTTTTTACATTGTTTAAAATTATCCACGATGAGAACAAAAGTAAAAATAATTTTTAATTCATTTTTCAAATCACAATTCTGTTTACTTTTTGGTGATTAAAGACATTTAACAAAAAATACTAAAGACATTTAATAAAACAAAATACTAAAGACAATTAATAAAACAAAATACTAAAGACAATTAATTAAATACTACAGACAATTAATAAAAAAATACTAAAAATACTAAGATAATTAATAAAAAAAATACTAAAAACATTTAATAAAACAAAATATTAAAGACATTTAATAAAACAAAATACTAAAGACAATTAATAAAACAAAATACTAAAGACAATTAATTAAAAAAATACTA
>WNHD01001617.1:0-23613 GCA_011057455.1 Ganaspis sp. Gsp50 | reverse complement strand
GCTCAAAGCGCTCAAAGTTTCCCATGTATTTTACATGGAAAAAAATAACTTTTTCGTAGAAATGGTATAAAATCCTGGAAAATCAATATTTTTTGATCGAACTAGTCTGTTTCTCTTCAAAAGTGTTCAAAGAATAACACCCAATTGTTTATTTAATAATTTTTTAATACTAACAATTTTTTATGGGGTTCTGAAAAACCCAAAAATTTTCAAAATTATGAAACAGCATAAAAAATAGTTTTTATTATTTTTTGGAGAAATTTTTCCCGGATATTGAATAAATAGCAAAAATAAATGTTTATTAACATTGTTCCATACAATATGCTAATTTGTTTAAACAAATTATATTGTTTATTTACAACTTTTTACCAAAAAAAGCTAGAGGGTTGCAATTTTCCTATCTCCCAACAAAGAAAAAATTGCGAAATTAAAAACAAGTTGCAACCCCGGAGCTCATTTTGGTAAAAAGTTATAAATAAACAATATAATTTGTTTAAACAATTGTCAAAATTGTTATTTTAACTTTTTTGTTTGTGTTTAGCTCAAATGGCATCGCAAAGTTGCAAAATTAGAAAAAAATTGCAACCCTCTAGCTTTTCTTGGTAAAAAGTTGTAAATAAACAATATAATTTGTTTAAACAAATTAGCAATTGTATGAAACAATGTTAATAAACATTTATTTTTGCTATTTATTCAATATTCGGGAAAAATTTCTCCAAAAAATAATAAAAACTATTTTTTATGCTATGTTTCATAATTTTGAAAATTTTTGGGTTTTTCAGAACCCCATAAAAAATTGTTAGTATTAAAAAATTATTAAATAAACAATTGGGTATTATTCTTTGAACACTTTTGAAGAGAAACAGATTAGTCCGATCAAAAAATATTGATTTTCCAGGATTTTATACCATTTCTACGAAAAAGTTATTTTTTTCAATGTAAAATACATGGGAAACTTTGAGCGCTTTGAGCCCCATCTAAATGTTAAAAAAAAACAGGGGTATTTTTTTCGATATAGAACAATCCTAGGGGGTGAGAGCATTAAAAAAAAATATTTTTGTTTTCCCATGCATTTTTGGAGCACCCTACTCTTTTCTTCTAGTTTAAAGAATTGGTTTTTTATGTAATATTTTTCGACAAAAAGTGGAAAATGTCTTTATTACTCTAACAGGTTATAATTTCTAACTAATTTATAATATCTTTAACTAAATGATATAACTCTCGATATGACGAGCAAAAAATGAAACTCGGGAAAAAAGAATCTTTCTTTACACTTTATTTTAATTCTATATTCTGAAAACAAAAGATTCTACACTCGAAGCGGTCCGGTTCAAAGGTTGTCGAGGTTCAATTATATATATATTTTTTTTATTGAATTTCAATTATATTATTAAAAGAAAACAAAATTTGGCGACAATTGGAGTAATTTATTTTTTTCTGTGTTAAAAAAAAAATCTACTCACAGTTTATGTCGACAATATTCACTTTAATTGCACCGTCAAGACTCGCTGAATGGCCATTCCAGATACTTACACATTCAACAGTTATAATAAAGTTGTTAATTTAAATTAATCGTCGACAAAATCTCGTGCTCGTAGCACCGTATAAGTCCAATCCAGGAATGTTTACCGGCGTGTTCGACCGTGGATTTATTCACGAAGCGTAGGTGCAACGTTAGGTGCACCCCAAGACCAAATCTCAAATCTCAGTTTCCTTTTAAATTAACTTTAAATTTATATTTTCAAATAAAATACTGGAGACCGAGTCGCTAATAATTTACCAGTCACATCCCCCCCCTTAGAAGGTGACGTTAGGTAGACGAAATTTTGCTAGAACAAAACATCTATTAAAACAAATAACACAAAATAAAATTGTTCTGTAAGAAATAAAATAATACAACATATATAGTAAATAATTGTAGAATTTCTACAACACAGCAAGAACTCAGTCATGAAATCTTTACTGACTTTATGCCAATCAAAATAATTCGGTTCAATCGTAAAACTTTACCATACTTTGATAATACCTGATTACAAGGATAATTTAAAAACGATGACTAACAATTGAAATTACAAAATTATTATCTTCTTTTCTTACAAGGTCAACTCTTTCATTCTTATATTGTTGATACGATGATTTTATATTCTTGATCTTCGGCGATTTCGATTCTTCCTTCATCTCTGCTCCCCAAAATTGTCGAATAATTGGAGCCAGGAACGATCGAATGGCCTTTTATATTTATTCCTTAGATAGTCGTCGTGGTAACTTAACCCTGCATTTCGGTAGGGTCAACTCCTCTCAAAACATGTCGTCTTATAAAAATCTGATTTGATTTAGTAAATTATTAGGATCATTGAGTTAAATTTGATTCTTCTTTTATAAGCTTGAGAACATGCACTGTTGATCCTAAAATCGTAGAATTAGCATATTTTAGATGAAGCCAATCAACGATCTCCTTGTGACGGATATTACTATCTGGACACTCCTGATAGTACAGTTTCAATAATTGTGAACACCCAACATAACGTTTAAGCATGAAGTCATGCTCATTGTAGGTAAAAAATTGTCATTTTCTTTATTTATAATTTTTTACGGTTTTATTTTTTGTACTGCGAATTGTGATTGATTGTGAATTTTTTTTGTTTCATTAAAGTGACCTGATGATGATAGCGAACCTAGCTATCGAAACGTTGTCATCATTTTTTTTAAAAATTGAAAAAAGTTTTTTTCATTTTTTAATCCTATCTTCCAAAAATCGAATAAAATTGATCTACATAAAATTGTAATTAATTTAGTAAGCAAAATTTAAAGCAGTTTTATGCAAAGAAATATAATAAAATAAAATATTTGTTTATATTTTTATAACTTGCTTATTATGAAACTGTCAATTTAAAAGAAAATTCTGATAATTGTTCAAAAACTTGATTAAAACTTTTTTATTATTATTTTATAAAAGCACAAAACGTAAATATAATTAAAAATAAATTTTAAATGGATTCTAATATTTTAGATAAATTACAAGCCACTTATTTATAATTAATAAATCTGTAATGATATTTAATAATACATATACTAATAAAGATTTTTATTTAAATTTATAAACTTTACAGCACAAGATAAAGCCAGAAAAAATATCGAAAGTCCAAGTTGCATGTCATATTCACGAGTGATGAACAGAAATTGAACAATTTCTAAAACTCTTCAAATTTAAAATTTTTTCAAGTTTTGAAGCAGGCGATTGATTCTGGAAATGTTGGTAGGCATCACAGGTAGTCACCTTTTTCAGATTTGTCACTTTTTACCTTTCTCTACTATTTTTCATGTATTTCACCTTTTTCTGACCCCTAAAAAAATTTATTTCTGAAAATATTAAAGTTTGGTAATTTGGTTAATTTCATTCCTACTTTGCCCTACTGAAAATTCCTGTACAAGAACTTGTACAAGATCCACAGTAGAACTAGTACCAGATTCCACTGTGGCACCCGTACAAGATCCTGTGCAAGTTCTGCATAAGAAATTGGAACAAGAACCAGTACAAGATCCTGTACAGGTTCTGGTACATTAACATATTTATGTTGAGGTTCTCGTACAGGTTCTTGTACAAGATCTTGTACAAGTTCTTGTGCAGGATCTTTTACAGGATCTTGTACAAGTTCTTGTACAAGATTTTTTATAAATTTTTTTTGTTTATTTGAAAATTATAAAAAAACTAACTTTTTTCACAGTGTCCTTCTGTTACTACTGATTAAAACCTCCTGCACTGTTGAAAATTTTGTGTTAAATTAACACAAATTTTATGTCCCAGGAGGTCCACTCAAAATCTGTGTTAATTTAACACATTTTTTGTAATTTAACACAAAGATTAGGTTAATTTAACATAAAAAATGTGTTACATTAACACAAATTTTAAGTGGACCTCCTGGGACATAAAATTTTCAACTGTGTGTGCAGCCTTAGCAATGACAGAAAAGTAGTGCACATTGTTTAAAGTTTTAAAAAGAAACTAATTTACACGTCAAAGTTCCTGTACAAGAACCTGTACAAGAACATGTACAAGAACCCCAATATAAATATGTTAATGTACAAAAACCTGTACAGGATCTTGTACAGGTTCTTGTACTGGTTCTTGTTCTAATTTCTTATGCAAAACTTGTACAAGATCTTGTACAAGTTCCACACTAGATCTAGTACTAGTTCTACTGTAGATCCTGTACCAGATCTTGTACAGGAATTTTCAGTAGGGTGAGTTTGAAAAATAAGACAATTTTTTAAATTTTGTACATACAATACAATTAAAGATATTTTAAGACAGTATTTCTATATATATTTTTTTAAAGAAATTTCATTAATTCAAGTAAAAATTTTCATAAAATAAGTGAAATTTTTATTATTTATAACTATTCTATTTAAAATAGTTGCATACTATTTATTTATTTCATAATAATAAATTGATTTTATTTTGTCACGTTTTGGACTTTAATTTCACAATGAATAAGGTTATAGTATTTTTCAATCCCTTTTACTGCTGTAAAAAGCGTTATAAAGAATAATTTTATTCTAAATATATGTGTGCAAATTCTACAAAAATTCTAAAAAATTTATGTAATAAATTTTCTGATTTTTCGAATTGAAAGATATAGCATTAAATCATCCAAAATACCGAACTTTGATATTTTAAGAAAACATTTTTTCTGCGACTTTGGTTATATTTCAGAGGTTATCAAATCTATAATGAAAATCATTCATTTTAGTACGACCTAAAAAAAAAAAATTTTTAAGAAAAATAGAAAATTATGTTTTTCAGAGAATTGATTTCTTTAATTTTTGAAAAATGACCGCCATTTTGTGAACTTTTTAAAATTTTACAATTTTCAAGAAGGCAAAGAGAAAGTATATAAATGCAAGTAAAATAAAATAAGAACATGAAGAAATATTAAATATTGTTTATTAAAAAAATATAGCGTTTTAAAAAAAAATTCAGCTATTTCACTCAAGGAACTGCTCTTATATCAAATTTTAGAAATCCTCGCAACACTGCAACAAAAATATTTTATGCAAAATAAACAAATACGTGTCTCCTTGCTTTTTATAAGGAATTACATATTTCAGGAAGTTAGCTGGCCGGTATGATTTGATATGTTACCAGCCAAATGCATTTATATTTATTGTTTTTTATGTTTATTTGTCACCTTTTTGTCATCTATTCTAGGAAAATATGTCATCTTTTTACCTATTTTGTAGAAAAATTTGTACTATCATGCCTGTGATGGCATAATATTTACCTGTTTATTTAATTCCACTTTTTCCTAATTGAAAATTTTTTTCTGATTAACTGAGGACCTCGAGGTTAATTACTGTAAACAAATCTATCCCGCACAGCACAAGAAGTTACCTGAAACTTGCCTGCAGCTTACACTGAAAGTTTAAGAATATTACATGTCAAGGGTCAGGCAAGTTTAGTGGAAGTAGAAAAATGTCCGCATGTGAGGGAATGTTGGCAGCGTACTCTCTTAAATTGAATCAGTCAAATTTCACTGATTCATCAGCTAGAAGTGGGCTATTGATTGCAATCAGTGAATTTTCAATGAAAAATCAGTGTAATTTCACTGATTCTCAGTGAAAATCTCACTGTTTGAAATCAGTCAACTCTGTTTTATCTGAAATTTGACTGATTTTTCAGTTAAAAACCACTGATTCCCAGTGACCGACTTCTGGCTGGTAACCAGTGAAATTTCACTGATTCAGTTTAAGAGAGTAACTTGCCTGAACATTTGAATGCAAGTTTCGTAAAATATTATTTTAAGACTCCAAAAATATTCAGGAAAGTTTCTTTAAATTTTCAAAATTTTAAATTGATTACACAGGCCAACAAATTTTTGTTGCCCAACCAATGAAAGACAATTCTTATAGGATTTTGTCCGTAGAATCCGAACTTGTCCATAAAAATATTAGATTGGCTCTAATTTTCAAACAATTTAGATTTAAATATTTAAAAACACCCATTTTGGGCATTTTTTGAACGTATGTAAATAAATAAAGTCAAGCAATAAATCTGTTCGCATGGAACCAAATGAAGGTTTAAAAATTGCTCTTTAAGACTCAAAAGCCCAAAATTAAGTTTTGTACACACCCTTTAATATTTAATGGAACATATGCTGTCTCAAAAAAATGATTAAATAAACATAATTTTTAATTATGCAAACTAACTTAAGTGAAAATTAGTATGTGGGATTTTTTAAAGTAGCTGCTTACAAATCTGCCACAAAAATTTGAAAATTCAAAATGGCCAATTTTTTTTAATTTACTATTTTTATGATATTTAGTACCTATGAGCTTTTTGGGAGAGCTGATTGTAAATCTGAGAAAAGATTTTTAAAATTAAAAATGTTGTATCGAATATCGCGGACCAATTGATAAATAATAATTGATAATTGATCTAGGGGTTTTGAGATTGTTAATTCCGAATTTCTGATTAAATTTTAAAAACTAGAAATAACATAAAATATGTCCTTTACCTGTCCAGCAAAGAAAAGCTAAAATATACTTAGCCAGCAAATAAAGTCAAAATTAAATGGAATTTAATTAACTGATGATTAGGGCAATTCAGGGGAAGTTTTATCATCCCAATAACGGTAAGATAAAGGCGCCTTCACTCGACCATTTAAGGTAGGATAAAATGACGTTCATTTGTCCAGTAAAAATTAAAATTTATATATTTCATAAACTTATATTAAATAATTATTAAGACGACTGATTCAAATATTTGTGATGCTTCAGACAATATTGTTTTTTATGACCATTTTACGTAACATTAGCCACTATTACTGCTATAAAAAGAATTGTGTTTTCATCGGTTGATCTACTCTTTTCAAACGTTAAAATCTGACATGAAGTTGAAAATTTGTTAACTTTACAAAAATTGAGAAAGAAAGTTTTATGAAATTTAGCAAGATTTATATTTTTGTGTTTGCCATACTCAGTCTACATAAATGTTTCATAAACATGTAAATTTAGAAAAACTTGTAGGCCATTTTAGATTCGCCATCTTGAATTTTTAAATTTTTTTTACCAGATTTGCATGCGACGCCTTTAAAAACCCTAAGATACACATGTTTAATTAAATTAATTTACATGATCCAAAGTAATATTGATTTAAATACTTTTATGGTACAGCGTATGTCCCCATGAACGTTAAACGTTTAAAATGTAAAGTACTACAACTTTTTGTTTTTGGGTGTCATACAGCAATGTTTAAGCTTTCATTTGTTCCTATGCGGATAGACTTCTTGGTTTGCTTCATTATTTTACATACGTCCAAAGAAAGCCAAAAATGCGATTTTTTACATATTTAAACCTGAATTACTTGAAACCTAGAGCGAATCCAACATTTTTAAAGTCAAATTCGGATTCTACAGACAAAACCCTGTAAGAATTGGTTGTAACATTTTAGGCAACATGCAGTTGATTAAATTTTGTCGACCTGTTATTTAAATAATTTTATTTTACATTAGTTTTTTAATTTTAGATGAAAATTATATTAAAAAATTTTTTAACGTCACACATTTATGCTCATAGATGATGGAGAATTTCTTTTCACCAATGGAGCAAACGTTAGCGGACGGGGATGATGATGGCGTGTGTGGTATGTGTGAAGGGCCAATGGATGAATTGTGTATGTTGGGAATAGATGAGTTTGTGAGTACTGTGAGTAAGATGAAAATAGGGAAGTCACCCCAGCCGATGGGGTGATCAATATGATGCTGAGGCATGTCTTCTTTGCCTTGCCTCAGTTTATGAAGGTCATGTACGACTCGTGTCTCCGAGAAGGTGTCTTCCCTACGGAGTGGAAAGATGCTTGTGTTGTAGCGCTGTTAGAGGGAGCCGACAAAGAGAGGACTGACACGGGCACCTACAGGCCCAACAGCCTGCTTAGTGGTCTGGGGAAGATTCTCGAAAGAATGTTGGTAGAGAGATTGAATATGTGTATGAATGGTGTATGGAGTGAGTGTCAATTTGGTTTTGTAAATGGTAAATGTACAAAGGATGCGTGGTATAAGTTAAAAGAGCCTGTTAATGAATGTGAAAGTAAGTATGCTGCGGGAATATTTGTTGATTTTAAGGGGGCTTTTAGTTTTGTGAATTGGGGTGTAGCGATGGAACGTTTGGGGGAGTCTGGAATATGAAGAGAGAAAATGAATGTGTGGCGGGATTATTTTAAGAATAGGAAGGCGCGAATTACGAATGGAATGGATGCGTGTACGAATGAGCTAAAGAGAGGCTGTCCACAGGGTTCAGTAGTTGACCCTGTGGTGTGGAACCTCTGTATGAATAAATTTTTAAGAAGAATGGAAGAAAAGGATGAGAAAGTGGTTGCGTTTGCAGATGATTTGTATAGGAGAGTGGAAGGTATGATGAGGAATGGATTAGAGAGAAGAGTGCGGGCAGTAATGGTGGATGTGTATGAATAGGGAACGGAAGTGGGTGTTGAAGTGAATGATAAGAAAACGGTGGAATGGTGTTAAAGGGAAGGCTTGATATGTTGAATCGGAGAGTGTATGTGAGTCTGAGTGAAGATGAAGAAAGAATGATTAAGTTTGTGTGAGTCGTGTGCTGTACAGTAAGAAGACGTATAAGTGTTTGTGTGAGTTTGTGAATAGAGCATATAAGATGAGAGCATGGGTGATTGCGAATCGTGGGATTGAGGGTGTCATCGATGATGATGGGGATGATGGGAATGGATAAGTGTGCGAGTGTTTCGGGGGGAGGGGTATGGGGATTGAGATTTGGGGATATTGGGTTGGGATTTCGGGGTATTGAGGGTTTAGGGTAGGGTATTCTATATACTGTGATATGGGGGTGGAATTATTTATTGATTGTGATATTTTAGACTGTTGTAGCTGTTTTCTTTTATATTTTGCATTTTTATCGCTAACCCCTATTGGATTTGTTAAACTGTGTTATTGTTATTGTTGTTTCTCACCATTTTGGCGGTATAGTTTATTTTGTCGTTGTTGTATATTTGTTTTTTGTTGTTGATTTTTATCTCTATCCTCTCAACTATTTTTTAGTTTTTCTTTTCTATTGTTATCTTATCTAATCTTATCTTATCTTTTCTATTCTTATCTTTGTTTCATTTTTCCTCTCACTCTTCGTTCACATCTTTATTCCTTTGCTTTTATTTCACTTTACTTCTTTCCGTTCTTTTCTTCTGGTCCACGGTGCCGGGGGTGGTAAGGCCCCCAACCGGACTCACACTAGAGTATAACAGGTACCCAGGGAGGCTGGGTGTCCGCGGATGGGGATGAATGTATTTATCCCCATCCGTCCCGGTCACTTGGTTGGTCTAGTGGTGGCAGCGGTTGCAAGCCCATTCGTTTTTGGGCTAGTGACTGGTGGGATTGACTGGTCTTTTGCGAGTCCTCAGGACTCGATCGAGGTTATGAGTTTTCATCAGTCACGGCGTGTGAGTTGCGTGCATTAGGAAACAACTCGGGTGGCGGCCTGCATAGTCGACAGGGATGGGAAAGGTCCCGGCCCCGACCGAGGGTCCGCGGTGTTCTTACTAACACCGTGGGAATCTGTAGACCCAGGTTGTCGATGTGACCTGGGTCGACGCTGGCCAGGCGCTCCTGGTCTCTTCGGAGGGTTACGGTGGGGGTGTCGCGAACGGTGACTTCGGGATACCGGGCGATCTCCCGTTGGAATTAGCCCTACCCGCGTATAGGAGCTCTGCGCGGGTGGACAGGAAAACTCCACAACTCGTGGGAACAAAAAAGGGATGACAAAAACAAACAAAAATTTTTCAAGAGTAGGGGAGGAGAATCCGGAGCGTCTGGTTCGCAGGACGCTAGTCCTCAGGGTGGCTCGACGAACGCGGAGAAAGCGAGGAAGAGGGCCGCGAAGATCGAAAGAGAAAGGGCGCGTGCTTTAAAAGAGCGGAAGGAGGCTAAGGACAGGGAACTTGCGAGTCTGAGGAACTTCGAAAAGGGTTCCAACTCGGTTCGCAGTGGGTCAGGGAAATCGGGGAAATTGGGGAATGAGGAAGGAGCGAAAGGTGTGATTGCACCGAAGGGAGCTGACACATCTGGTCGGCACTCTCCTTCACCACCTGCCTTAGACGGCAAAAACTTCCCGCCGCTGGTAGGAGATTCTTTGGAGCAGAGGACCTTCCGGATTCCAGCAGCACCGGCTGTGGGAACCGGGGGAACGAAAAGAAAAGATCGGAAGTCCTCATCCGCTAGTGACACGGACAGAGAAAGGGAAATGGGGGAAATGGAGGTCATGGACACGGGAGTGGTCGAAACTGTGGAGGAGGTCAGGCTGAACAAGAAGGAGGAGAGGAGTGGCGCTGACGCTTCTTCTTCCTCCGAACAAACCAGTCTTCCTCCACAAGGAGAGAAACGGAAAAAAGGGGAAGGGGCTAATACTGCTCCAAAGAAAACTGTTCCGCCTCATGCGGAAACAGCATCTGGTCCAAAAAGATGCGGAGGAAATCAAGAAGAATTTAGTGGGCCTGCTAATCCGGCTAGCTCAGAGCGGCTGCAACGGAGCCACTGTCGGACTTCTTTACGATAAGACGTCCGATCTGTGTCAAGTTGTGGACCGACTGATCGTCCGGAATGTGGAGCCTAGTGGCTCAACTGCTGGCTAGGGGAAATCGGGGAATGCTGTCCCCAAAGCGGGTCCCTCCAGAGTCGGGAAAACGTTCGGTGCACAGGTACCACTGGTAATACACACGGGGGATGGCTTCACAGTTGTCCACTACGGGAAAAAGAACCAGGGGAGCCATCGAAAGCTATGGGCCAAATTAAACCCAAACCTCTCCCGCCTGCGGTACTTATCAGGCCAAATCCCAGGGCCTCAGATACGAAGGGTAAGTCCTGTAATGATACAATGAAGCTGATTAAGAGTGCTCTGAATCCCGTCAAGTATGGGATCAAAATCTGTGGGTTGCGGAAGAATGGCAGCAGTGGCGTCATCGTGGAAACCACGAATGACTCCAATGTGCAAAGAATTCTCCAGCATCCTGCTTTTGCTGGTGCGGGACTCACAGCGTCACTCCCACCTAAGCGGGATCCAGAGCTTCTGATCAGCGGAGTCTCAAAATCCGACAATGAAGAAACGTTGATTCAGTCGATCTTTGAACTTAATGGACACCTGGTTCAGACACCGAAACTGAGCGAATTCAAAACGAACTTCGCTCTTCGCTTCAGGACCG
Source organism: Ganaspis sp. Gsp50 (assembly GCA_011057455.1). Taxonomy (NCBI): domain Eukaryota; kingdom Metazoa; phylum Arthropoda; class Insecta; order Hymenoptera; family Figitidae; genus Ganaspis; species Ganaspis sp. Gsp50. The sequence goes on along the minus strand of WNHD01001617.1, from coordinate 12,395 downwards.
GTCGCAGGGACCGTAACTCGGTTGAGTGGGTCGCCTCTGCGTCTCCGGATGTCCATTGCCGGCTTTGCAAGCAGGGCTACGTGTATACCCCATGGAAGAAGTGCCCCGCTGCCTCAGGTGCCTCGGCTTTGACCATGTAGCCAAACATTGTAAAGAGGAACATGAGGTCTGCGGGAACTGTAGCCAGTGCGGCCATCGTGCGAACGACTGCGCAAAGAAGAGGTAGGAAACGCACCCTGCTTGCGCAGTGGGCAGACAGTCAAAAAAAAAAAACAGTGAATACGACACCTACGACAAAAGCTGCCCCAAATACCTGGAAGTTCGCTACAGGTATAAGGAGCGGTTAGCAACGACGACAATGGACACTCTTACGCCTGACAATGAACACTAGACGAATAACGAGACAGACGCAACGACAGGACTCACATAACGAAGACACAAGCGCTAGGGGGATTGGTGCTCACGCACCTCGCTTGCAAATCTTCCAGCTCAACATGAGTCGATCGAACTTGGTGTCTTCACAGATGAGTCATCTCATGAGAACAGGGAGAGTGGATATTGCCCTCGTGCAAGAGCTATACTCTGACGCCTCGGGTCGCCTTGTTAACCTTGGATCCACCATTAAGACGGCGACAAAACGTGGCTGCAAAGAGCCAAGGAGTGTTATTCTTGCCTATAATAGTCGGACTAGTATAACTCTGCTCGATCACCTCAGTAGCAAGCACCTGGTTTGCGTGGAGGTTCACGGCTATGCTCTGCCCTTCTACGCAATCTCAGCATACTTCCAATATTCGGAGTTAACGGAGACTCATCTTATGGGTTGAGTACTTCATTGCTTCGCATGGTCTACACATCCTGAAATGAGGCCAAGAACCTACGTTCTCGAAATTGCGTAGGACTTCGTTTACTGATGTAAGCTTGGTTACTGAGGGATTGCAAGACCTTGTTACCGATTGGACAGTACAAACGCGAAGTGCGACTAGTGATCATCGCCTGATTGAGTTTAGACTTAATCGGGAGATGATTGCACACGATGAGTCAGAGACCAGGGATCCAGGGCCAACGAGGTATAACCCGAAAATGGTCAATCTCCGTGCGTTCAAGGAAACCCTTAGGGGTGGGCTGGAAAACATTGGAGCTGACCCCAGGTTGGAGTCTTCGATGGAAATCGATACTCTTGCCCAGGGAATGACCACTACTCTGACAGAAGCCTGTGAGGCATCAATGCCGAGGAAGAGTTGGAGGGCGATGGCTCACCCATGGTGAACACCCGAACTGACCTCTGCCAAGAAGGACATACTTCGCCTTCGACGCAGATGTCAGAGGGAAAGAGACTTAGAGATTCGCGGGGGAATGCGTCTGGAATACCCTGTCTTCCAAGACAATTTTCGGAAGCGAGTCAAGCGTCATTAGCAAGAATCGTGGAAGAGAATAGTCGAGGAGGAAGGAAATACCAATCCCTATGATGTGATTTACAAACCACTTACGGACAGATTGAGGACGGAGACAATCTTCTCTGCTGTGAGGAAGGACGACGGAACACCTACAAACTCCATGTCTGAAAGCGCGGAACTCTTTATGAGAGCATTCGTGCCGGATGACTCAAGGAATGTGACCAATGTTGCTGAGGCCCGCCTCGACAACATTGTAGTCGATGATGAGGGGCTGTTCACAGCTGACTAGGTTTGGAACATTGTTCGGGTTTTCCCCAACAACAAAGCGCCGGGGCCGGATGGAGGTACTCCTGAAGTCCTCAAAATGTCGTGGCCGTTTTTGGATAGCACTTACCTCAAGCTTGTGAGCGCCTGTTTGAGACTGGTTCACTTCCCTGAAACATGAAAACATGGGAGTTTGCGGATTATTCCAAAAGGACGTGACAAGGACATCACGAAATTAAGATCTTACAGACCGGTGTGCCTTTTTTCGATATTTGGTAAAATATTCGAGCGGCTCCTTCTGGGAAGACTGAGAAAGACTGCTCTAGGAGCCAGCCGACTGTCCCACAGGCAGTACGGTTTTGGCAATGGCAAGTCGACAGAGGATGCCATTGCAGTTCTGCGAGATATTGTCGATGGGAAGCGTGAGGAGTATATCCTGGCTCTTCTATTCGACATTACTGTGGCCTTTGACAATGTGAGATGGCCACTTGTTATCAACGGCCTTGTGAAAAGGGGATGTCCAAACAACATCCTGGGTGTCATGAGGAGTTATTTCGATAACCGCCTTATGTCCCTAACCTGGATCGGAGGCAACTTTTCGCGTAGATCCAGCAAAGGGTGTCCACAGGGCTCTGTCCTTGACCCCTACTTGTGACGCGACAACTCTGGAGGGACTTTGCTACTTTTGAAAAGAAATCTTCACCGACAAGACTGACAGACGGCTCTTAGCCACGACAGAGTCTCCGATTTACCTGACTCAGGCAGCTGAGTCTGAATCGGAGATGAGGACAGGATAAGTCGCCGACATTTTGACCAAAGTAATCTGGTCCGATTGGCCGACAACCTTAGGATGAAGGCGAAATAGAACAGATAATACTTGCAGCTATTATGACTAGGGGTTTCCCTAGTCCGAGTTGCAGACCTTACTTGTCTCCACATCTCATACCAACTTGACCAGCTATCAGCTGGTCCAAAGGTGCTGGATGAAGCCTATAGTCGTCCAAAACTGGCGTAGCTTCGGCTAGGGTCGGAACCTCCACGAGGTCCCCGCTGGGTACAGCGATTCGTTTCTTCCGGTAAACCCGGGCTTGCTTATGCTTGCCTGGGTTTTCTGGACGTAGAGAGTTGTTGCAAACCGACCTCCCTATCAGTGTGCCGGGTCTTCTCAAGGCGTTTGGTCAGAACTGACCTTAGGACGTCAATATTTTCACGCTCGTCTCTCTTCCGGTGCATCATGGATAATTCCATCTTCTTGGTATTATCGATGATTCATTATGTAAAGGGCACGTGGGAAGTAACTGGAAAGTAGATAGTAGTCGTTTCCATGGCTTCGGCCATTTGGATTCTCCATCGAGGAGTATATCCCTTAAGGGACCAGGTGTCCTCGGGCGCCTTGAGCGACCCCTCGACACAACACTGTCTACTTCCGGTCTCTGTCGGGGTCACTTACATGGTCGACGGTCAAGTGCACCTTGATCGGACACCTAGCTGAACCCTGGGGCTTTCCAATTCGAGCCACAGATCTTGTTCCCGGGTTGCGGATAGGGGATTCCGGGTCTAGGTCTGGTTGTCACGTGAGAGACCGCGGACAATGAATGCGTCTCAAAAGTCTAACTGATTCAACTTAAAGAATCGGACTGACTATGGTTAATAGCCAAGTGACTCGTTCGACCCTCTGAGTAATAGCGAGAAGTTGGCCAAAGGACTGAGTCGTGCTCGGTTCTCGAGCTTGCCCAACTAATTCCGTATCATGGTCGAATGTCGAGAATGGACATTCTCTGGATGGTGCACTACAACCAGAGATGGACAAGCCTCAAAAGCCTCCTGGAATTTCAACGTGAATAGTTCCGTAGGGTGTAATGGTAAAGGGTGGTGCTTTGGCAATTCCTTATAGTAAGTCCCATCGAGTTATGTTGTTCCATTTTATGTTATTCCATTTTCTTGGTATCATTCGGGATTCATTATGCAAAATACGGTTGATAGTAACTAGAAGTTGGTAGTAGTCGTTTCCATGGCTACGGCCGTTTGAATTTTCCATCGAGGAGTATGTCTCTTATGGGACCAGGTATCCTGAGGCCCTTCGTGCGACCTTTGACACAACTCTGTCCACTTCCGGTATACTTCCGCAATACATGAGTTGCGTGGCGTGGTCAATAAGTTGGCGGACAAAATGGTTCTCGGCATCCTGTTCGACATTACTGAAGCATTTGACAACATCTGATGGGGCTCTCTCCTGAAGCAACTATATCAAAGGAATTGCAACAAGTACACTTTTCAGCTAGTCACTACGAGTGACGCTCCCATATATATAGTGATTGTCAATCACTATTGAGGACCATTATGAGAGCGTCACTCGTAGTTTGTGGAAGGGCTGCCTGCAGGATTCCGTCCTTGGACCTGACCTTTAGAAAGTCTGTATGGACATTCTTCTGGGACGGCTCGAGGCTTTGGGTACTGAGTTCGTGGCTTGTGATGACGACTTAATACTCCATGTGGGTGCAAGCAGCAGGTGAGAGCTTGAGCGTAAAGCACAAAGTCTGGTCAATGTGTTGAACGAATGGTGCAAGGAGGAAGGTCTCCTAATCTCCAAAGATAAGACCGAGATGATTATCCTCAAGGATTATTCTAGAAAGGGGAAGTCTAACAGCAAAAAGGGTGTCACAATGGGATCGTTGCCTCTTACTGGTAAAGGTGGCATCAGACCACCGATCGTTCGTCTTGACGGTTCTAGCATTATGTACTCCCCCCTTGTGAAGTACCTGGGTGTGCATCTTGGTCATAGGATGAACCTTACTGCGCACATCAGACGTGCTGGCATAAGAGGCAAACTTGCAATACATTCCCTGGCATTAATTGCCCGGAAGACTTGGGGTCTTGGGAGCAAGTGCCTAAATGTGCTTTACTCGGGAGTGTTTGTACCCACCGTACTACATGGAGCAGGAGTTTGGGGTGAAAATCTTACGCAACAGCACCGAACCATACTGCTTGAGGCTCAGAGGAGCGTACTCCTACGTGTTCTGAGAGCGTATAAGACCAGCTCTCCTTAGGCCCTCCAACTAATATATGGTGCTATCTCAATTGACTTTCTGGCTGAAGAACCTGTTTACAGATAAAAAGTCCGAAAGGGGCTACCCTTTGAATATGGTCCTGTCTCGTATGACGGAGCTGAAAACAGTAATGTCACAAACAGAGCTTTGAGAAAGTACTCCCTTGACCGGTGGCAGCATAGGTTGACCGCCACAGATAAGGGAAGAGTCACAGCTAGATTCTTCCCACTCATTCGCCAAAGACTCAACATGAGAAATTCCAACCCGGACAGATATGTTCAGTTTCTGTTTGGCCATAGGGATTTTAAGGGCAATCTAGTAAGGTTTAAGTTAGTAGAAGACGCACATTGTGTTTGCGGGGAAGTCGAGAGCCCAATTCATGTACTTCTATACTGCACTCTCTGGGACTCTGCGAGATCTGGCCTAGTTGATCTGTGTGATAAGTGTGGCATTGTATGGCCACCATTACTCAACGAGCTAGTGACCAAAGTGGAGCTGTGCTCCACACATGCGCTGCAATTCTGAAGCTTAAGCAAAAAGCTCAAGGAATAGATTAATTGGCACTTATCGGTAAGTAGAATACGGTCTGGCTGCATCGTCGGAGTTCGATGGTCCCAGATCCGTGATATATTGTGATCCGTTGTGATATACCTGTGATAATAATGAAGTTAATTAGTCCGTGATATTACTGTGATATTTTATTTTATTTTGTTATAACTTAAGTTTAGTTTCTAAGTCCTGGCGCGCATTGGTTAGAGTGCATTGCCACAATTAGAGTTGGGAGTCGAATAAATTGTGTACATAAGTTTTATCTGGCTGCATCGTCGGAGTTCGATGGTCCCAGCAACAAACAAAATAGATAAATGGTATTGACCACAACACTCCCTAATGTATTTAGGACATTGCTGGTGCACCGACATAGTTCGGTGGTCCCAGCATGGAGAAAACATTTATGTTTCACGGAGCTCATAATATTTAGGAGCCAAACTACTATCTGGCGCATCGTCTGAGTTCGATGATCCCAGAGTTGGAGTTATTTTTATTTTATTGAGTTGTCTGTCCATATTTATATTTACGTTTTGACTTATGCTCTTCTGGTGCACCGTCAGAGTTCGGTGATCCCAGGCCATACACACGCTATTTTTATTTTAGTACTAACTAACTCGAGATGGGTCTTCTTGCGGCTCCATCTCCAAGTGGTCTCCGCTGGTAACGTCGCTTATCACTGGTGCATCGTCATAGTTCGCTGGTCCCAGGTTGCGACGGCTAAGTGAGCCTTGTCTGTGATGTTGAGGGGATGCTCGCGCTGAACCCGCATTTAATGCGGGCCCAGTGCGAGCCTAAGTGACTGCAAAAGCGATGAGTCGAGTTGGTAATGGTAAAGGGTGGTGTTATGTAACTTGTTTGTTGTAACAAACCTGATGTGCTTATGAGTTGGGTTTTTCATCTCATAGGGACACGAAAGACTTTCATAAGGTTGCATAGCACTGTGTGCTCTTGGACATCGCCTGTTTTGCAAAGAGCCACATGCATCCCAAGAGCCGAAAGGTTTCTAAAGTGAAGTTTCCAAATGGTTATGAAAAAAGATGGTGTGTGGGTGTCTCTGACATGTAAATCCTGACGAGGCGAGAGCACGAGTTCTTCTGCTTTCGTGTCGCACAAGGTATTCGGGCTGGGCATGCTTTACAAACTTGGTGTGTTGCCCCGGAGTTATCCATGATGCGTTTAGTCGTGTCTTGATGTCCGGGAAGTAGGCGTAGGTCTTGCGTCCCAGTGCGTCGCTGTCCCACTCCTCTTGCCAGAGGCGCAAAGTTTCGGCCTTGATTTGCCTTCCTGTGATGCCCTCCCTCTCCTGTACTTGGAACAGAGTACCGCCGTAGCGGAACTCCTCTCCTTTCCTCGCTCGGTAGAGCGCAGCTCTATCCACGAGGAACAGTCTGATTGGCGTTTGTCCCAAGAGAACGCACAGCGCTGCAGTCGGTGAAGTCCAGTATGTCCGTGTCATTGTCAGCAAAGGTAGTCGCTGTACGGAAGTCAGTCTCTGTTTGTCGTGTTCTGTCATGAGATCAACCCATTCAGCCGCCGCGTAGCCCACGAGCGCGCAGAACAAACCCCGGTAGATGGTTCTCATCGTACTAAAGGTCAGTCCTCACGCTTTCGGAGCCGTACCGCGTATGGACGTGAAGTCTCTTCTTAGTCGGTCAGCAACTACCTTGCAGTGGGACTCAGTCCGCAGTCCTTCGTCAAGGTGAACGCCGAGGAACCTCATACTCTTTTTCGGAGGGATATATATATAAATTCTTGATATTTAATAAATCCAAAAAAATTAAATCTTTCAATTAATATAAACCCTCTAATAATAATTAAAATTAATCTAACTGTAGCATCCAGCTTGACGACAGGACCACGTATGTTCCTGTCCGAGGGGTATCGATCCCTCCTCTCGATGCTTCTCTGCTTGCCTTTGCCTTTACGCCGTGGCTTTGCACCATGAAGCTGCGAGTGTTTGAAGAACACCATCTCCGTTTTCGACTTCGACAACGTCAGGCCGTTTTGCGTGCACCAGTCATGGACTGTGCTCACCACGTTCTGGGCCTGGTCCTCAACCTGCCTTCTAGATGAGCCGGAAACGATCTTGGTGAAGTGTCCTGCATAGGCCACAAACACATCATCAAATCGCCTGATCAGCTCATCCAGAAGGTCTTCGAAGGTGACATTCCAGGCACAAGGTCCAAGGACGAAACCCTGTGGACACCCTTTTCTGGGTCTCTTAGACGTGCCACCTCCGAGCCAGGACGAGGTCATGAGGCGGTCAGAGAAGTAACTTCTCGTGATTTCCATAACGTTTGGTGGGCACCCTCTTTTCGCCAGTCCAGCTAGCACCAGCGGCATTCACCAGCCTGAGGTACGTGTTGTCCACAAATGGCTAGGCCAGCTTAAGGACCTCCGGAGTAACTCCTTCGGAACCTGGCGCTTTGCCATTGGGGAGCACCCGGATGATATTCTAGGCCTCGCTGGCTGCGAATAACTGCTCATCATCGACTTCCATGCCGTCAGGACGATTCCCAACAGCATGGATGTTTACTTCCCCTTCGTCATCTGGGACAAATTCTCTCATAAAGAGAGATGCTCCATCAGACATGGAGTTTGTGGGAGTCCCGTCATCACCTCTTACTGTCGTCAGCACTGTCTCAGTTCTGAGTCGGATCGTTAGGGATTTGTAGACAACCGGGAAAGGATGGGCATTCCTTTCCTCCTCCACGAGAGATTTCCAGGACTTTTGTTTGGATTTCTTTATTGTGTCCCGGTACTCGTTTCAGAGGAAGAGATATCTTTCCCGTATGGCCACTCTACGTTTCGGATCTCTGGCCTTTTGGAACTGTGTCCTCAGGCGCAGAGTTTGTCTCTTCATGCGGGACAGCTCTGGCCTCCACCATGGATGAGCTATTGCTCGCCATCTCCTTTTGCGCATGGAAGCATCACAGGCCCTGTTTAGGGCAGTGACTATGCCCGAGGCCAAAGCGTCAAGTCCCTCGCACGTCTCCACATCAGAATTGGTCTCCAGGAGCCTCAGTTCATCCCCAAGGGTTCCCTGAAAGTTCTGAGGGTCAATGCGCTTGGTATTGTACCTCGCAGCTCTCGGATCCACAGTCATGTCTGTCCTGTAATTAGCGTCGCGTCTGATCTTGAAAGAGATCAGGCGTTGATCGCTAGTTGTGGCGTCAGTGTGCATCGTCTAGTCCGTCACTGAGTTGATCATGTCACCGGTAACCAGACTTACATCAATGCTGGGGGACCCCGTTGCAGTTGCGTACGTGCATTCCCTACCCCGGTTTAGAACGTGCAGATCGTGTTCGTCAATAAACTCCTCCACTAATTCTCCCTTCTCATCAGTGAGGGAGGATCCCCAGAAAAAGGATCTAGCATTTACGTCTGCGCAGATCAGCACGCTCCTGCCCCGAAGCTCCCTAAGGATGCGGGAGAGGCACTGGCGAAAGGGCTCTGCTTCCTCCGAGCATTGAAAATACGCCGTAACTGCGTAGAGGAGCCTGGTAAAACCATGCACCTCCAAACAGACAACGTGCTGGGTGCTTAGGTGGTCAAGCAGAGTGATCCCAGTTCTCGCATTACATGCAAGAACTGCACTGCTAGGTGACCTGCAACCAAGTTTTGTCGCTGTCCTGATGGTGGCTCCGAGTCCCGCGAGATGTCCTTGTGGAGAGGCATAGGGCTCCTGCACCAAGGCAAGGTCCGCTTTCCTCTCCCTCAGGAGATTGGCGAGCTTATCAGAAACGTCTTTGCTGCCTCGCATATTGAGCTGTAGGACTTCGAGTGGCGTTGAGGTCCTTGTGGTCCTTCCAGGGTTGTTGGTGGCGTCTTGTATGTGTCTGTGTCCGTCGTGTGAGGGTCCAGGATTAGCCATTGCAGTGGTGGTGGCTGATCTCGGGGTCCACAATTCTGTCGTTGTCGTCGTCATTGTTCTCCTTTTTCTTATTCAGTCGCACGAGGTACCGATAAAGAGTTGTCTTGTACCTCGGGCAGCTGCCGTAAACAGCGCTGTGACTCGCCTCTGTCTTGGCACGCAGACAGACGACAGAGGTGGGTTTAGTGCCCTCTTTTTTGGCTTGGAAGGCCTCCAGACCATGGCTCTGTTTGGCGCAGTGTCCACACGAGATTTAGGTCTCCTTGCATCTGCTTTGGAGGTGTCTAAAGTCAAGGCAGCGTATGCACCTCGAAACTCGTTTGGAGTTGTGTACTGGGCATCTCCTCCACTGCGTGTAGAGGTACCCTCTGTCGCAGATCAGGCAGTGCAGGGACGTTGGCGCAGATGCAATCCAGTGCATGACATCTCTGTTTCTTGGTCTCGTCTTGTAACAGAGTTTGAACAACTCTTTGAACTTCTGCAGGTCAGGGATCTGGAACAGGTCGTCGTTGTGCATATAGATTGTCTCCAGCAGCGTCTCCGGATCATCCGAGGAGCAAACGTCCCTGATTAAGATCTCGGGGTCTTTTCAGGGAGGGAGTGCCGCAGTTAGGTCAGCATTGGCTAGAGCCGGGTTCTTTAAGATCTTTTCCACGGCTGTTTGGTCGGTGGTCTCCAGAATATTGCCGTTTGCACCGTTGTTCCGGACGCCACAGACCCTGACGCCGTCTTTGAGAGGATTAAGGGCTTGCATTATGAGCTTCTTGGTCTGCTCGCAGGTGGCGCCCTCGGTTGGCACATTGGGCCTGATTAGTGCGGCGGGGGGAAGTGGCGCCGGAGGAGCAAAGGGCTTTGCAGCTTTGCGCTTCTTCTTTCGAGAGCCAATCAGCACAAAGGTCTCCTCTTCCTTCTGCGTTTCTTGCGCTTCGTGTTCCTGCTGCTGCTTCTGCTGTTTCGTTGTGTTGGAAAGGGTTCCGATTTTTGCGCCTGGAGATGCCGTTGTAAGGCGCGATGGTCCAGGTTTCGGTACAGTGGTGGTAGCGACGTGTGCGCCTGTGCGTGCTGCTTAGGTTGTGTGATCCTCCTTTTGGTTCTCAGTGGATTAGGCCTTGACACTTTCCGCCAAGGTTTTTGGGGAGGGGCTCATTGGGCGGGTGGCAAGCCTCTCTTCCAATGACTCGCAGCATTTCTCAAATGCGGTGGCTACCCCACTTAAATAAGAGTAGTGTCCAACCACTTCATTGTACATTGAGGTGAGCTCCAGGACTTTCATTACAAGCGAGTTCCTCATCGGAGCAGGGAGCTGCTCGCAGCTGCAGATATCTGCCACGATCTTACTCGTGAGAGTAAAAAAGGTCTGATTCTCTTTGAAGGGCGGATATCTGGTGGTGCCTAGTGGAGGGGGTGTGGGGGTCGGTCCTTCTTTCGAGTTGCGGCCAGCAGCCGTTTTTCTCCACTTCGCCCTAACACCCGCCTGAGATATGCCGCTGCTACTACTGTCTGCATCAGAGAACTCCATATTGGAGTTCTGTTTCTATTCCCTCTGTTTTTTGTACGTCGTTGTCTTTTGTTTGATCTGTTTGGATTTTGATTTTAGTTTTTTCCCTCATTTTGGATCCCACGAGTAGTGGAAAAATGGTCGTCAGCCCCATTAGTGCTCCTATTCTGGGGTAAGGCTAGGTACTCCAGAAGGCACCAGGTGTCCTGGAGTCACCGTTTGCGACACCCTTACTCAACACTCCACAGGGAACAGAGGAAGGTCCCAATAGCCCCGTCAACTAAGTCGGACCGCTGAGCTTTACAGCAGCCGGAGCAAGGAAGACCGCAGGCCAGGAACCCAGCATCCAGACTAAGCAGAGGGAAGAGCGAGTTTGGTGACCCTGGTGCCATTCACCCATCGGCACGGTGACAACACCTTAGATTGGAGGCTAAGATGACCTGAGGCTTCGCCACGACCCCAGGGTGAAGAAAGAAAAGAAGGAAAGAGGTGAGTAGAGAGCAGGAAACAGTGGGATCTAGCAAAAATTGGAGAGGATGGAATGGGCAGGTCGAGGATGAGGATTAAGGTAGGGAGAGAGTAAGTAAGGTAAGTATGAGTAATAATGGGTAGACAAATGGAAAAAGAATAACAAGAATAATACAAGACTAGACAGTGGAAAAACGAAAGAAGAAAACAAAGAAGAAAAAGTATCCCTCCTCCTCCTCCACAATATGTGGGGTCTTGGGCTAGGGACCGGCGTAGTGGAGTTAAAAATGAGCATGAATCCTCAGGATTCATGCCGCAAGAGACATTTCGGTAGTAGTTATTAGGAAGTTCCGTACTGTCGTCTGCAATCCAGGTTTTACTGTAAGGCCGACAATCGAACAAAATCCCAACCACATCCTAAGGCTCTTACTGCCATAGCCGATAATTCATTGGGGGACATGTCGGAAAAGATCACCAGTTAGAAGGATTTTTATTAGATTCTACCAGTGCCTCCAACCTGTCTTGGAAGACTCGACTGGTGGCGGCGGTCTTCCCGAGAGAAGTACCTACCATAAGTCTCTCTGGGTTCTGGTCACTCATTTACCATTCCGGAAGGAAGTTGCGTTCCCTTGCCACTCATCATTGCGCATGGGCCTGCTCCCAGTTCCCGCGCGGAATACACCAGGGGCAATTGACTGGTACCTTTCGGCCTTCTTTTTACGGAAGAAACCTACCCTCACAGAAAAAGGTGTCTCCGTTGCCTAAATCCTGAGGGTCTTGTATAAGGTAGAAATGTTACCCGACGGCATGAACTTTCGCTCATAGTCGCCTACCAGTGATCCGACCGTGGAATACACCACAGTGATTATGACTGGTCGCTTAGACCCACCCGAAACAACGTGTCACCCCAACCACTAGGAATTTCGAAAGACCCGGAGTGATAAGTTCCCCCAGCCCAACTATGAGTTTCCTCACCCCTACAAAGGTCATACATATATGTCCCCTCTTGGGTATGGTGTTAAAGGCAGCTGTTAGTGCCCTGCCCGTCGGTTTTACGCCCGACTGACAGTACCTCCGCAGAAGTGCAACTGACTGGTCGCTGTTTTCGAACCGCAGTTCTATCCAATAGGTGGGTTGCCCTTGTGACACATACTTGGATCTTGCCTTTTGTCGGACCAACAAGCCACGTAGAACACGGGTCATGAAGGCCGTCAGGGACCTTATGGATAAAAGTACACAACACCGTCCTTTGCCATTACCAGATCGTTTCTTCACTATTGAAATCACTTAGGTTTTTGGGA
>WNHD01001616.1:7084-25047 GCA_011057455.1 Ganaspis sp. Gsp50 | reverse complement strand
GAAAAGTAGTCAAAAAATCAAGAAGATTCAATTGTTATGAAAAGCAGGACAAGTTCAGACAAGAAAGGTAATATCGATTGCTTCAACGTGAAAGATAAGCATTTTAAACAGAGTCGTTCAACTCGTTCGCTGTCTTTCTCTCTATATATACATGTATACAATATATGTGTACATCTCGAAAAATTGCTACACCTTTGTTATATTAAGAATTTAATAACCCCCTTTTATAACTAATTAAACCGACAGCAACAAAAACGATCGAACGCAACTAAAAGTTTGATAATTATTAAACATTTAATGTAATCGATTGCAATCAACTAGCAATACTTCCCAAATATTTCATCGGAAATTTTGTGTCTACGTAACCTTTTAAAAATTTTCGTTTCTAACCTATAAAACAAAAAAATACAATATAAAGCTGATTCATACACACGTACATACTCACACATACGTATACGCAGACTTCTTCTTTTACCATGTGTTAATTCTACAAATACTTAAAATTCTTTAATAAAATTGATAATTTTCCGACTCGGAAACAACGTTCTTTTAACGAATTGTTTTAAGAGAAAATAGTTCCAGCAAGAACGGAAACGATAGCCTCTATTCGACACACGTGCACGAAAGAAAAATGAGAAAAAATAATGACCGTTTTATTGAGGTATTGTTTGCATTTAAATGGAAAATTAAGGTCATTGATCTAATTCGATAAATAGGAGACCTCAAATTGCAAAGTCATGAGATGGTGGTCTAACCTAATAATTTGTTGAGCTGAAAACCTGAGTCGCAATAGCTGTAACAACAAAGGGGAAAAACAAATTCAAACATCTTACTAATGCCACTCTGACAATTTATTAGATTTAGAGCAACGTAACTGAGAAGTTCACAATTACATCGAGAAAAGTAGATTTGTAAACCATGTTCAAAAGACGATTTAACGATAAAAGGATTACAATCAAATCAGTTTAGCGCGCAAATGGAAAAATCGCTTACCCAGAGATGACCTTGTCCAGACTCGCGTCCGTTTTCCTTGATGCAACGCTCTCGTCCTCTGCACTCTTGATCCCTTTGTGGTTATCAGGAATACTGGAATTACACGTCACGGGCATCGCGGTCGTCTCAAGAGCGGAATAAAATCCCGATTATGGACCGAAGGTCCTCACCCTCTTAAACACAAATTCGTGTCTCTGATCAGTCTCAAGGATCAATCACGACTTTGGAAAGGTCAGGAAATGGGAAACCAAGCCTAAAAAAGCCGTTCGTCACGGTATAACTCCTTGAAGGGTCTCAAAATCTGTCAGGAAATGGACACGAGTACAAAATCAAAACAAAACTTTGCGTGGACCGAGCGCGATCACCGCTCACCGCCAATCACCGCCATTTTAAAGACCCGCTGTTCCAAGAATTGTCTTCCCGTTCGATTTTAGGTCACTTACCTCGAGCATCTGATCTAAATCTGCACAAACTTGTTGAAATCTATTGTCACCGTTATTTTTTCTTTTTACAAACTGGGTTAGTATTGAAAATTTGGCTCACGAATCGAATGTAATGAGCGAAAATGTTTTCTCTCTGACTCTGACTAAAAACGATGAATAACTAAAAAGCATGATGGCGCTGCGATCGAAATTCTTTTCGCGGGAAATTTAAAATTTTACCGACTTTCTTTTTTTAAATTTAGGAGTATTTCTTGAAAATTTACAATTAATGTTGACTTTAAACGAATATACGGATTTTTAAATAAATTATGGATGTGAAAACGTTAATAATGCACACAGTGAAATGAATTTTTTTTGTGCAATCACAATATTGTGGTTTATAGTTTTGTAATTGCAATTTTAATAATTTACTTTAATTATTGTATAAAGAAATATATTAATTATTATATAAAGTTGATTTATTAACTAAAAACGATTTAAAAATACAACAAAAATAAATTGACAAATTTTTTTAATTAAATTGGTCTATGTTCTGTAAGAAAATATATTTTTCAAAAATATAATTGCGTACAAACTAATAATACAACAAATGTATTTGTTATGCGATATTTATAGAAATTTCTTACATTTATAAATTTTCGATCTTCGAAATGCTTAAAGGTATAATTATCATGTTAATCAGACTTAACAATTTCTTACATTTTAAGTATTTAGATCTACATAGAACTTTTATGAATTTTAATATACAAACGTATGCATCTGTTTTTAACATAATGAAAATAATTCAGCAATTATCAAAAATGCTGTATAATTTGAACAAAACTTGAAATTTCTTAAAAAAATAATAATTCGAAAAGTTTTAAAAACTTTAAACTTGAATCTCATTCACTCTTTTCAATATCATTAATATTATCATTTTAATTCTCAGAAAAATTATAAGTATATAATAATAATACAATAAATATAACCTAAACCCTGGAATTTAATGTTGAGAAAAGTGATAAACGCATTTCTTATTTTCTAATTTTCTTCTGACTCTGAAGACGAGGAGCATGATTTATTGCTCGAATTGGGTGATTTAGTCTCCGATCTAGATTTTGACTCCGATCTAGAGCCAGAAGAAAGAGATCTAGATCCTGATCTCGAAGAAGATTTCGATGAAGATCTACTACTGGATACAGACTTTGATCGTGAACGTGATCGTGATTTTCTACGAGAATCTACACTTGAAGAACTCTGAACTTCGGACTCATCTGGAAAATAAAATTTGAAATGTTATAAAGTTTAAATCGGTTTTAAATTGTTTACGGTTTACGTTTCGATAAACATAAATAGATTGTCAATGCTTTTAATCAATTTTTTAATGATTCGTCATTACAAACCATTGTTTTCATTGCGCTGTGTCTTAGGATGACTTTCTTCTTTTTCTTGATCGCTATCCTCATATCCAAAAGCTTCTAATTGTTTTTCTCTTACTCTTTGGTCTTTTAATTCATCGTTAGTAAATTTTCTGTTTCTAACTACTAAGCGGGTATTATTCACAGGTTGATTATAATTCTGCCTTCGTTTGCACAATCGTACACGAGTTTCCAGCTCGTTATAATAAATCTGAAAAACAGTTTATAAAACATTTGAAAATGGACACAAAGCACTTTTAAAATTAAATACTATAAAACAGTTTCATATTAAATACTAAAACAATTTAAAATTAAACGCAAAAAACACTCAAAATTAAACGCAAAAAACATTCAAAATTAGACACAAAAAACATTCAAAATTAGACGCAAAAAACTTTTAAAATTAAACACAAAAAACATGTCAAATTACAGACAAACAAACATTTGAAATTGAACAAAACTTGAAAATAAAACACAAAAATTATATACAAACAAACATTTGAAATTGAATAAAACTTTAAAATAAAACACAAAGAATATTTAGAATTAAACACAAGAGAATATTTAAAAATAAAAAATAAAAAGAAATAAAATACATTTCTAAGTAAATACAAAATAACGTTTGAAAATAAATAATAAAAAAAAGAATACAAAATAATAAGTTAAACGTTTAAACATTTGTTATTAAACATTTGAGAAAAACATTACAAAATGTTTAAAATTAAACAAATTGTAAGTAAAATGCGATTGATAATGAAATAAAAATCGATATTCTAAATCATTTACGGACATGCAATTAATTAATAATTTTACCCCGTCATTTCGTACAACGAGGAAATAATTTTCTTCGTAACCAACAGAAGTTTTGCTTCTCATATTCCAATTATACTCTCGACTTATTTTGTAATCATATTCTTCATCCTCCGCGACATTTACTTCAGCTAATTTACCTCTCCTGCGTTTCTCTACAGTTTCCTGTGTAGGCAAGAAGTAAGCGACAAATTGTTCGCCACTCTCATCTTTAACACCCCTAAAAAAATATAAATACTATTTTATGAGTTCTAATTCAGATTTATTATACAAAGTAAAAAATTCCATGAATATAAATTCATAATCCATTCCGTAAATTAAATAATTCTAAAAAAATTAAATAATTTTAAAATAAATAAAACAATTTTAAAATAAATTAAATAATTCTAAAGTAAATTAAATAATTCTAAAATAAATTAAATAATTCTAAAATAAATTAAATAATTCTAAAACAAATTAAATAGGTCTTAAATTGTTTTTAATAAATTACGACATTCTCGTTCAATTATTACAAATTTCGAGTACTTTTTTGGTTTAAACTAATACAAAAGCATTTTGTATTGCGATGAAAATTATTATAACATTACCTAATCATTGCTTGACACATTTCTTCATTTTGTGAAGGTACAGGACGTCCTGTCGGTGCAGGATCTGTGTCAAAAATCACCTGAGCACATGGATATTTCCACATCTAAAATGATTTAAACAATAAAAAGCTATCGTAGAAATTTTTATATTAAATACAAAATGAAATAAATTTTATTTTCATTACTTTAATTTTTTAATTTTTATTTTACTTTAGCAGCAATACCTTAAAATCCGGAAACACCGGTAAAATCTCAACTGGCACTACATTAGGTTTGCTATGATGTCTTTCAATTTTTGTACGATTATCCTTGAAAGTTTTGTTTATAGCTTCCAATTGAGTCTTACGGTCCATGTATAAAATGCCTTCCTGATAAATAATTAATTACACTACATCATCTGCACTTTCTGAAACTAAAATAATAAAGAGAATACTTACTGTAAGCATCTTTTTAATATTGTATCCAACTTTAGCTTCAACTTTTTCCACAGTTTGAGGTTGAAATCTCGTTTGTTCTGTTGAAATATATTCAGTTCTTCGAAGCCAAGATACATTCTGTGCATGATGCTTTGATCGTTTTGAATCCTGTGGAATAAAGATTTCTTCTTCGAGAAGCTTTTCATCAGCTGGGTCTAATTGAGCATTGAAATCTGTCGCAAATATTTCTTGATTAACCACATCTATTTCCATTCCCAAATCCGGCTCGGTTAAAAATTCGTATTTACATTCATATTCCAAAGAAGTAGGTTTGTATTCTACGTAACTGGACAAAAATTATTATTAATCAACATGATAGTAAGTTAATGTGGCAAAACATTAAATCTTGCTAATTATGTAAATTATAAAAAAATGGAAAACAACCTACCGCTTTGGCGAAAAAGGATACTTAATAAATTTCAGATCAAAAGGAAAATCAGGCAAAGAGTTGCTGTAACTTATTTTCAATAGAAGCTCGGATCTGAAAAAGATGTAATTTATTGTAATCTTGATTAAAATTATATATTAAAACAATATTAAATACTGGAAAATTATAAAATAACCTTCATTTTTAAATAATAGAATTAAGACCTCACTTTTTATTTATTGTGTCCGAATCTTTTTCCTGTTTGATTTCCTGCTTGACAATGGTTCCAATCTGAATTGTAGGAGGCATTTTAGCTAAACAATTGCTCAAACAATTTACAAAATATATGTAATTAATTATAATAATATGAATGCATTTGCATTTATCTTATCCAATTGATCAAAACATATGACACACGTGTTTACAAATTCCTAATTATTCATTCTTGCCCGCGCTCTTCAAATTATTTCAAGTTCCTTCCTTTTTATACCAAGAAATAAGGCAAAAATGCCATTTTTCAATAAAATTTAAGCTGCATTTCAGGATTAAAAACATTTCTAAAAAATTTAAATTCATTAATAATTGAAATAAACACGTGGTTTCTCACATTTAAATTTGCCGCGGAAATTAAGTACGAAGAGCTCCTGTCATTTTCCGACAGATGGAACTGCTATACATTGTTCTGATTCTTGGAAAAATGTCACAAAAGTACAGCGTGCTTCATTAATTATATTTGTATTTTTAATATTCACATGATATTATTTATCAATTTAGTAATATTTATTGAATTGTAGACAGAAAGCTTAATAATTTTAGGTATAATAAAATTATTGTTTTCGAATTGAAACGAAAAGGTATGAGTGGCTTTAGTTTACATTTCATTTTTGGTCCGTTTTGCCGGGTTATTGTTAACGGTTAATTTTTAATGTCTTTCTTAATTATAGCATTAATTAATTGTACTTTTTAAAAATTGACTAATTGTTTCTCAAAAGGTTTATTTCTTTAGTCCTGACCGTTTAAACTAAAAAAGGCAAAGGCTTTTTAAAAAAAAGCCGTTACTTAACCTCCAAATTGTTTTTTGCACCGTTTTTTCAATTTTTTACCCTGTATTCAATTCAAAGGTATTATATTAAATTTCATTCTATTTTATACACTGTTTCAAGATACAATAACTTATAACTTAAGTTATTGTAACTTGAAGCTTAAACGTAATTGTTTACAAAAAAACACAATCTAAAATATATAATTACAAAATTTTGGATTTCTTTATCTTTGTAAATAATAAACAAGTAAATAATTTAGCAGCCACTTTTGCAATATTTGTTGTCAAATATTTTAAGTGTTAAATCATTTATTTAAGAAGAAGAAGAAGAAATCATTTATTTAATCAAGAAATTGAAAAAATTACAATTTTTCTAATAGAAATTGTAAATTTCTAAGGTGTATGTAAATTGTAATAATGTTCTAATTGTAATGTAAATTCATCAGAATGAGTCAACTTTTTATACGTCTGTATTTTAGCAAACTCGGTTTAAATTTGCAAGTTTGCAAAAGAGCTATTTATTCTTTGCAGCCTTACCATTTGTGTCAATAAAATGTGATTTATTGCCGAAAGTATCGTATTAGCAGTTTCAATAAAACTTTGCAAAGTGTATTAAAAGTTGAGAATTCAAGTCTCTAAATCGTCATGTATAGATAGAAAACTTTTCTAATAGTAAGACTCTTAAATATTTAAAAGATTAATAAATAATTTGTTTGAAGAGGTAACTTTGTTGTTCATAAGAAAAATTATTCTATCATTATCTCTAATCATTCATTTTCATTCATGGTCTCCTTGAAAGCATGTTTAAATTTTAATATAATTAATATTATTAATTATCGATTAATAATAAAATTATTAAAAAGATAGTAATAAAATTAATACAAAGTTAGTAATAAAATGAATACAAAGCTAGTAATAAAATTAATACAAAGCTAGTTATAAAATGAATACAAAGCTAGCAATAAAATTAATACAAAGTTAGTAATAAAATGAATACAAAGCTAGTAATAAAATTAATACAAAATTAGTAATAAAATTAATACAAAGTTAGTAATAAAATTAATACAATGCTAGTAATAAAATTAATACAAAGCTAGTAATAAAATTAATACAAAGCTAGTTATAAAATTAATACAAAGCTAGTTATAAAATTAATGCAAAGCTAGTAATAAAATTAATATCAAATTAGTAACAAAATTAATAACAAAAGTAATAACAAGTTAGTAATAAAATTAATGACAAGTTTGTAACAAAATTAATAACAAATTAATAATAAAACCAAATAACAAACTATCAATGAAATTAACGATAATCCACTAATTAAATTTAAATAAACTTTATTGCAATTTCAACTTTAAATACAAGACCTGTAAGAGAATCCTTTTTTCGAAAATAAGTCTAGTTTTAAAAGAATTACGAAACATGTTGCATAAATCATTCTAAAAGGGAGAGGTGCTAATTAAAAATTTCAGTTTCAGGAATATAAAATAACAAGCTGATTAATTGGATCGAGTCTCTTAGGAAGCGTAAATGAGGTCAAAAACTCGTCTAAATAAATCTAGAAGTCCGATCAATTACATTGACCAAGATGAAAATTGTTTAAATATTTGGCAACTCTTTATTATTTGGAAGAGATGAAATCTAGGGGAAGTGTGCTGGAGACTTGAAGGACTAATTTCGATTAAACTAAACACTGAAGCAGTGAAAGGGGTTGAGATTTGAACTCGTCCCTATCCCACCCTTTTACTTAGTGGCTCCTTTGTAACCACCTACGCCACCCACTATTGGTACTACGAACACTCTGAATTTCTCCTCTAATAGTTCCACTCCTAAACTTTAGTCTGAATGGCCAAGAGTGGGGTCTTTTCCCCTTTTCCACCCACGCAATCAATAGCAAGCCTAAGGTTTCTACTGAATGGACTCTCCGTTCCCTCCACGCCTATCCAACCCCCTCGTATTGATTACTATGCCCGAGGGGGGCTCTATCGATCCGTTCAGCTGTATTACAGTTCATTCATAAATCTCCAGTTTTCACTCACAATCATTCACAATAAACTGATTATCGAATTATAGTATCACTAGAATTGTCAGCTTTTTAAAGTTTATTTTATTAGATCAATTATTTGTCAATCATTTATCAAGTTTATTGAATTCTCAAATGAGCCGGAAATTTATTTGTTTATTTAGAAATAAACGGGACAAGTCCTTGGCTTATAACTATAGAGATACAATCTTTTATGAAGATATTTAAAAAAAAATTAGTAAACAATGCTATGAGGAAGCGAAATAAATCTATTTTAGAGATTAACATTAAAATTTTTGAACATTAAAATTTCTGAACATTAAAATGATTGAACATTAAAATGATTGAACATTAAAATGATTGAACATTAAAATGATTGAACATTAAAATGTTTGAACATTAAATTAATAAATTCAGCAAAAAATTGTATTTAAAAACTAGTGTGGCTTAATCAATTTATCGATGATTATAAATATTAGTTTATGAATAAATTATAAATAAATAGAGCGACTCTTTATACTTGTTAAATATTGGTTGTTAGCCTCTTAGTGAAAATGGCAATGAAAGTCGAAAATTCGCGTATTTCGACCCCTAGAAGTAAATAAATAGGTGTTGATTGGATTTATAAAATTCCAACAATATATCTTAAGTTTTACAGTAGCTGATAATTTTCAATGTTAATATTTTTCTTATAGTTTACATGTGCTTTTTTCTCTCCACAAGTAAATGGTTCAAAGCACTATTAAACGATGGTGGATAAATCAAAAAACTTGTAAATTTTAATGGAACAAAATTATTGAAAGCTTCATAATAATGTTTAAAGAATTAATGTCATATAATAATGGGTGTACTCACACCCGTGTGTTTATTAAAGAAATAAATAATTTTTAGAGAAATGCTTCTCGAAAAGGTATTTATTTTGAAGTTTGATAGTCAGGTTTAAAGTGAGACTATTATTATTATATTATTATTATATTATTTGTAGTGTAAAAAAGAGCAGTCAATTTTAAACTGTTTTATAAAGAAAAATAGAATTTAATAGTGACTGGATTAGAATTGAAAGTGTAGGATCGGATTTTAATATTGTCACTATTGAATTTCTTTTTTTGTCACGAAAGAGTTTAAAAGTGTATTTATTTTTTGGTTCAAACTACAAATAGTCTCGCTTTGAAAAATGACTCTTTTCAAGTGAATTAATGAAATTTTAAAATAAAATCTATTTCCGTGTTCCAATTTGTGCTCATTCTTTGAATATTTTGCTTCCACATGGTAAATGTTTAAATAAACAAAAATATTATTTAAATAATAATAAATATTAATATTAAAATATCAATTATTATATGTAATTGTTTTCAAAGAACAATCAAATTAAAGGAACGATAATATTAAAAGAACAATAATATTGAAAGAGCAATAACATTGAAAATACAATAATATTGAAAGAACAATAATATTAAAAGAACATTAATATTGAAAGAACAATAATATTAAAAGAACAATAATATTGAAAGAATAAAACTATTGAGAGAATAATTCATTTAGAACCGCATACTCTAAATTCACCTGTTTTCTAAAAGCTAAAAAAAGTTTGTTAATGTTAAATGCTATTCACAAAAGGATTAATTTACTAAGGATGAAGATTTACGAAGGATAGAAAATACATAAAATAAAGAATTAAAAAATATAAAAAACAACGAATAAAAGATATTGGATATCAGAGTATAATAAAGTGATAATAAAATACAAACTGAAATGAAATAATCACAATTTACAAATTAAAAAATAATAAAATTGATTACACTTATTCTTGGAAACAGAAAAGCAGTGAAAAATAATAAAATTAATTATGGATATTAATTCTTTGAAATAGAAAAGCAGTTAATATTTTGTAATCTCCTTTAAAGTTTCCTATTTCCGACTTTGGAAAATAGTAAAACTATAAATCTATACTCGAAAGATAATATTGTACCGCGTATTGTCTTGATACCTGATATTTTATTGACATCAAAGGAGAGAAAATCTGTTGTTATAAAGTTCAGTTCGAGATATAAATTTATATAGAGCGCTTCTCGATTTGGATAATCATCAATAACTTTTAATTAAGTCAACTTTGATATTTGTTTTTTGAAATTTCAATTCTTTCGTTAAATCAACCATTCCGATTCCTTTTTATTTACTGCATTGTTTTCTAATAATTGAATTCTGTTTTCAACTTTCTTCCCATTGATTTCAATTTTCATTTCATTGTTTTTAATTTTCTTTTCATTGTTTTTAATTTTCTTTTCATTGCTTTCAATTTTCTTTCCATTGTTTTCAATTTTCTTTCCATTGTTTTCAATTTTCTTTTCATTGTTTTCAATTTTCTTTTCATTGTTTTCAATTCTCTTTCCATTGTTTTCAAATCTCTTTCCAATGTTTTCAAATTTCTTTCTTTCAAATCATCAAAATTATTTACTTTTCGCCCGATCACTGAAATTATTTCCTTTTTATTCAATCACTGAAATTATTGCCTTTTTGTTCGATCACTGAAATTATTTCCTTTTTATTCGACCATTGAAATTCTTTCCTTTTTGCTCGATCATTGATATTATTTCCTTTTTTTCAACCACTGAAATTATTATCTTTTTGCCAAATCATTGAAATTATTTCCCTTTCGTTAGATGACTGATATTTTCTTTTATGTGCTTTCTTTTAATTCTTTTATTGAATTTTATATAACAGACCTTTTTTTATAACAGTTTATTATTTGTTGAGTGTATGCTTCATTTATCGGTTAATTATTCTAATAAAACATATTGGAATTCAGATTTTAAAAGTAGAGAATAAAATGAAAGGTTTCCTGTTTCAATAACGAGTTGGAGCATCAATGCGAGGGATATTCTCGTTGTTTTACAAACGACCGATTCAATTGATTTTGCCTGAGAAACGTAGTCTTTTCTCGTAGGTCTAGGATTCTAAATTACTTGACATTTGCATGGAACACGTATTAAGTATTCCTCTTGCAGAAAATGCAGTAAATGAGATAAAGAAAGTCGGCCAAGAGAACGTGGATGCTTTTTTATTTCAAAAATTTTACCTGCTATAAATTTAATGAAGCAAAAATGACAACTCCAGATGACGCCAGTAAAAGCCTGAATTTTAACTCCTGCGACAGATTTTCTTTAATTTTATGCATTCTAGTCGCAAACTCAAACCTTTAAATCTTGAGGCGTATTTCAAATTCAAAGAAATTAATCGAATTTAAAATAAAATTAAATAATTTTTCTTTTTTCATTTCTGAATAATTGTACATAGTTTTGTTTTAAATCTGTTTTTGAGGAGATTTGTGAATGAAAACAATATCTTTAAATTCACTAAGGAATGGGAATCTTAAATAAGCTTTTGTAATTGAGTTAGAATTTTGCATTGAATGGTATTTTTCATCAATCATGAATACAAATTTTTGGTCAACAGGTTTAAAAAGAAGCGTCAGTACATTCGTTATCGGAAAAGGGCAGCAAGCTATTCAATCTTCCTGACCTTTGATGCTCGAAAAAAGTCACGTCATCAATCATTAATACGAGGTTTCAAGCACGTAGCTTCTGTTGACACGCTATTACTTTTTTTAATTTTATGTACGTACTTTTTAAGTTTTTGTCTGTACTTTTTAAGTTTTTGTTCTTTTTAATTTTCTTACATTTAAAATTGTTGTTTTTTAATTTTTTTCCCTACTCTTTTAATTTCGTGTTCGTACTTTCTTAATTCTACGCAAACTTTTGTAATTTTATACAAATATACTTTTATTTTAATATTTATATTTATTATCAATATACTTTTACTTTATTTATTTATTTATTTTGTTTATTTATTTATTTTATTTCTTTATTTATTTTATTTCTTTATTTATTTTATTTCTAAAATCCTTGTCTTTATTTTGTCAGGAAGAAGAAGAAAGCAATTTTACCGGAGTGGAATTTTGAAACAACAATGCAAATCGAAAAATAAGGAAGAGAGGATTTTTGAAATTGAAAATGAGTAAAGATGCAGGAAAGGAAATTTGTCGCAGGAACGATTATCGTTTGATGTTGAAAAAATGAAGAAATTTACGACTCCACCTTTACGAGAAAAGCTGTCGTTTGTCACGTAAAATTTGCCCAGACTTCACTTATAGCATTTTATGAGAAAACTTTAAGAACATAAATTTTAGTTTATTAAGCTTAATTTCATGTTCCATCAGCAACACGAGTTGGAATTAATTCCTTTATTCATCTCCTCTGAAGGTAGTACTTACCTAAAGTATCGCTTAGGATTTTATCCTCAGATCACAGAGCTAAAGTTGAACTTGAGTAACTTTTGTGTGTCTAAAGAATAATTTACTTAGAATTTTTCTAAATTCAAATATTTACCGTCAATATCATCTTTTAGTCAATACATTTCTTTTAAACATTTCTTTTAAAGAAAATTAAATTCCTTTCTAAAGAAACTCTTTTCCATTTGTTCTTACATTTCATTTACGTAGAATTTTTTAATATCTTGAAGTTTTAATTTGTTAAATTTCGTGATTTTTCTGGAATTTTCAAAGAATGAAATGTAAATAAAGAGTTTATGAAATTTTGAAAGAATTTTCAATTTAAAAGTAAAAATAAAGTTAGGGGGAAAAATAATGAAGTGAAAGAATGAAAGTGAAATAAATGGAAGATTATATTAAAAGATTCCTGAATACTCGTTTATCAATTTTAAAAGACCATTATCGCTTAACATTCAAAAAGAGAATTGATAAGATTTCTGTCCTTAAATGTCAATATTACCAATGAAAAATGTCCCTGGATTGCATTGCTTTCCCATATATACACATACATCATAGATTCTCTCCGTTCTATTAAATTTTGTCTTCCTCGAAAATAAAGACACGTTGACTTTATAAATCCAATAAAAATTCCACTGATAAAAATATTTTTCATTTCAGAAATGACGAGAAATCAAAATATCACCAGAATATCAAATAAAAGGCATTATGCAAAATGTGAATTCAAACAACTATACTCATTGTTGAGTTAGCAGAACACTGCACCAACTCGAATGTTTTGGACAGACAGATTGTTAGATTTTATACACGAAAACTAAATTTACCAGTCAACGGAAACACGAAGAGAAACTCAAATAAAATAATTCAACATCCTCGTTGAAAAAAAGCGGAAAAATGAATTTTAAAGAAAACTCCACACCAAATCTGCTCATTTACCATACCCTCGAGCGTTCACATGCAGGTCGGAAATTTTATTCATTTACAAACAAAAATCAGGCGCAATGCATTAATTAAATTTTTTTAATGAAACGTCACGTATTAAACATTTTTTGCACGTGCAATTGGAAAAATGGTTTCAAATTTATAAATAACGATTGTTGCCTTTCATTTGGAAGTTTTTTTATTAGATCATATAATATAGTAATATTATTTTAATAATAATAA
Source organism: Ganaspis sp. Gsp50 (assembly GCA_011057455.1). Taxonomy (NCBI): domain Eukaryota; kingdom Metazoa; phylum Arthropoda; class Insecta; order Hymenoptera; family Figitidae; genus Ganaspis; species Ganaspis sp. Gsp50. Next base: position 11,460 of record WNHD01001616.1, on the reverse strand, counting down.
TAATAAAAATAATATTATTTATACAATACAATTTTTTGATATTATGATTCATTATGACTTAGTATAAAAATTGTTTTTGTTAAAATAACTTTTCTATTTTAGTTTACACAAACATGAAACTAATTTTCAATTTCAAACTAGATATTTAGTATTATCTTGTAAAATTGATCATGAGGGTGTAAATTTTAAGACCATAAATTTTGAAGCTTTTTTTATAATTCAGTTTAAAAATATTTTACTGTAAACATTATAGAACATAAAATAACAAAATATAAAACTCAGGGAAGCATCAATTGCAGATTTTTATAGAAGCTGTAAAAAGGAGTCTTTAGACATTTAGTGGATGGAGAGGAAAAGGTATATAAAAGTTATTGGGTTGTTCCGACATTTAGAAGAAAGTGATCGATATAAATGTTTCAGCTTGATGTCTTATATTACAAAAAAATACTGCCATATTTTGTAACTTAAGGCAAATGTTCCTAAACGTTGTACTTATTTTGTCATTCTTTCGCAGGAAAAGCCAGAAGCATTAAATATCTCGAAAAGAAACCACTGATTATGAATAACATGGAAATCTAAATCATCGTCGATTTGGAAGCTCAAATAATCAAATTTTGCATTTTCTATACAATTAAAATCTTCTAAATTTGAACAAACGAAAATGAAAAGAAAAACAAATTTCAAAAAAACAAATTTCAAACAAGAAACAAAGAGACCAAATAATGTTCAAATTATTTTGACCTTAAAGTCAAAATACTATTTTTGCAAAAACAAATATTGCTTAAATTTTGAGAATTTAATTATAAGTGAGAAATGGATGTTTCTTTATGAAGAAAATTAATGATCAATCGGCTATAGAGAGAAAATTTTATTTCTATTTTTCAAAGAATTTTGCTGTGATGAAAGTGTTTTTTTTCTCTTTATAAATCATATTGTAAAATTGTATAGAAAATCAATTTCAACAGATCATTGAAAATGACGTTTGATGAAAAATGGAAATTTTTTACGACAAGTAGAACGCTTGACATGAGGTGTCAATAGAAGCTCGTGAGATATTGGATACAAATCTAAGATATGGTTCAAAATGCATACACGCTTGCGTACTGAAAATTAGGGTAATATTACTGCACTCGTTGCTACGTCATAAGCTGTGACGTAACTGACAAACTCGGAGCTTCAGCCCCTCGACTCACATCGAAACCAACAGTTTGCTCTACTCTGATTGGTCTGCACTAGCTGCTTTCATTGCCTCACCACCCACGCTTTTACCCAATATTCATACACAAACGAGTGGCTTTTTACTCAGAGACTATGCCAGATTCTTCTGGTCGTTTAAATCCTTATTATGCTGCAAATCTCGCTATTTGTTTTTGATTATTTCTTCGGGAAAATTGATCCGAATTTTACAGCTGCCAATTGAAAATTTAAATAATCGACATTAGTTACACTTGTTGCAAAAAGGAATTAATTGCATTAATTTCGAGTGATTCAAATTTTGAATTAAGTGAATTTTAATGTTTTCTTTTCATTTGTTGCAGAAATGTTTCTGTTTATAAAATTTGCGATAAACTCTATTTTCATATTTGCTAAGAAAATGATTTTTTGTTTAGTATTTTTTACTTTGAGAATTTTGAAGATCTTTACTGAAGTTAAATATCAGGGTTTTTACCACTCTTGAAAACATGGAGTTCTCATATGGAATTTCATTATTTTTCATGGAATCATGGAAATCTCGTGGAATTTTCATTTATATACCGTGGACATTTTTTTTTTATTCAATTTCTTTATTTTATGTTTATTAAGTTTTACAAAAATTTAATACTTTTTCTTTTGCAGAAAAACAACTTTAAAATATTTAAAAATACTTAAGACTACTTTAAAGTGCTCAGATTACTTCAAAATATTTAAAAATACTTTAAATTACTTTAGAATATATCCAAATACTTACGAATATTTCAAAATATTTTAAAATACTTTAAAACATTTAAAAACACTTCAAAATACTTTAAAATATTTAAATGTACATAAAATTATATTAAAATATTTCAAAATCTTTTATGATACTTTAAAATGCTTTTAAAGGCTTCAAAATATTCCAAAATAATTAAAAATAGTCGTTTTTTTTTAATTTTAAAAGTATTATAATGCTTCAGACTATTTCAAAATCCTTCAAAATATTTTAAATACTTGAATTTACTTTATACTATTTCCAAATACTTCATAATACTTCAAAATATTTCAAAGTATTTTAAAATATTAGTAATTTAAGTATTAAATAAAGATATATTTTTAATTTTTAAAAATATTTTAAAAAACTACTTCAAAATACTTCAAAATATTAAAAAATACATCAAAATATTGAAAATACTTAAAATTACATGAAATTCTTTCTAAATACTTCCCAATACTTTAAAATATTTTTAAAATACTTAAAAATACATCAAAATATTGAAATATATTTAAAATTACTTTAAAATACTTTAAAAGACTTCAAAATGTTTTAAAATACTTAAAGTTACTTAAAATAGTTTTAAAATTAAGAATTCTATAGAAAATTATCTTTAAAAAACTTCCATTATTTCAAAAGTAATTTAAATTTTTACAAAATATTCTCACAAAAAATATCATGGAAATTCGTTTATTCTTCTCTCATGAAAATCATGGAAAACTGATCGAATTTTGTGAAGAAAAATTTCTAGAAACCCTAAATACATGAAAAAAAATGCATCTTCTGTTTTTGGATACTATTGCTATTGTAAAATAGACGCGCTGATATTATTATTACTTATTACTATTGTTAATATAAATATTATTATTTACTAATAATATAAATATTATTTAATAATAATATAAATATTATTTACTAGTAATATAAATATTATTATTTACTAAAATAAAATATTTTTTTTTGCAGAAAAATTTTATGATGTATTTTAAAAAATACATCTCTTGTGTCTTTTGGATACTTTTGATATTTATTGTAAAATAAATCCGCTGAGATTATTATTACTTTTTGCAGTGATGAAGTACAACTGGATGTGGATGGTGAAGAAGAAAAAGGCTTTTCAGAGGGATGTTCTATATATGTATGTAGAAGAGGGAGTGATCAAAAGGAGGAAAGGTTGTCCATTCAAGAGGTTGTGGAATGTGAGCGTCCCTTGAGAGGGTTGCATAGTTTTTCCCAAGTTCTTTTTTATGAGTCCTGCTTTTACGTACATTCAGAACACGGACAATATATTCTCAAAAATGCCCCCATTTTGTGGATAAAAAGCAAAGGCACGATATATATCCAGCCCGATAGATGTATTCACCCGAAGGATATTCTGCGGATATGATTCCCATTTCCACTTTTGGTAAGTGTTTGCTCCTGATATTGAGCTTCTAAATGTTGACAAAGTTTTGAAAAATGCGTCAACACCGAGCTGCAAAATATTCCTCTGCGCCTCAAAAAGGCTTTTCAAATCCTTTCAAATTGAAAAAATGAATCAAATTTGCAAATTCAAATTGAAAAAATGAATCAAATTTGAAAAATCAAATTTCATTCATTTTCAAAATGTGATTCGCTTTCGATATTTATTTTCAAGATTTAATTTTGTTTCCATATTTAAATTCAAAATTCAATTTAGTATCAATATTTAATTTCAAGATTTAATTTAGTTTGGATATTTAATTTAAAATTTAATTGCGCTCCAGTATTTAATTTCGAAATTTGAGTTCAATATTCAATTTGATTACAAGCTTTAATTTAATTACAAGCTTCAATTTGATTACGTGCTTTAATTTGACTATAAGCTTTAATTAATTACAAGCCTTAATTTAATTACAATCTTTAATTTAATTACATGCTTTGAATTAATTACAGGCTTTAAATTAATTACAAGCTTTAATATATTTTAGACAATTATTTGAGTTTTAATATTCAATTGAATTTCAAATTTGACTTGGTATGGAAGTAAAATAATATAAAAGTAGTTTAAAAACTCAATTTTGGTTCTAAAAGCTGTACGATTTTGTCAGACAGAGTGCTAAGTTGGTCTTACTGAATTCACTTGTTCTACTTGAGAATGTGTAATTCTAATGTCTGACTAAAAAGTGCAGTTTTCACTGTCCAAGATAAACCATAAGTAGAAACGGCTGTTATAATCCGGCACCATTTTGATCCCACCGTTCTTTTCCTTGTTAATAATTACACAAGAACAAACTTTTCTTGATTATAAATTTGTTATTTTTATTGATTATTTTTTGTCTTCGTTGTATCTTTGTCGTATCTTTGTCTTTGTTATATTTTTGTCTTTGTTGTATTTTTGTCATTGTTGTATCTTTGTCATTGTTGTATCTTTGTCTTTGTTGTATTTTTGTCTTTGTTGTATTTTTGT
>WNHD01001615.1:0-32415 GCA_011057455.1 Ganaspis sp. Gsp50 | reverse complement strand
TTTCAATCGAAACTTATAAATAATTAATAAAACGTTAACAAAAAATCTACTATCTTAAATTGAAAATCCATCTAAAGTTCAATCAAGAAATTGTCTTCAAAGTAAATTTTCAAATGAACAAATCTTTTTCAATAAAATTTTAAACTAAATTCTCACTAATTGTAAATTTGTTTTTTTTTTCGTAAACGGGTCAGATTCAACCCTTCAATACAAACATAAAATTAAAAACAAAAATACAATATAAATGTAAATATATAAATATGATATAAATATGTAAATATAATAAATATATATGATTTAAATATGTCAATATAATAAATATATATGATTTAAATATGTAAATATAAATATGTAAATATAATAAATATATATGATTTAAATATACAAAATCAATATCAATATATTATAATTATATATAATATAAACATAAATATGATAAAAATAATCTATTCTTCTATTTTCTTGTACCAAAGAGCCAAAAACTATTCTATTCTTCTCTTGAGAAACAGAATTCAATTTTAAATGTGTAGCATAGAACTTTTTGAATGTTGTGAAAGGACATTAATTCTCAAAGTTATTGATTTTTAAATTTACTCTTCTACCTTCAGGCGATTCGAATTTCACGTGTCGTATTTGTTAAACTACTCCCTTTTTTTCATTTTAATCATCTTCTTGAGTGATTCGGCCCACATTTATTTCATTTTTTTGATTTTTAGAAATACTTTATAACAAATGGGTCACGCCCAGTGGTTTCCGATGTTCACGCAGATTTTAAATCTTGTTTTTTAATCAATCAAAAGTGTAGGACTGTGTTCTCGTGAACAAAAAAATGAGAATTTCATCGTATTCAGCCCTTTTCAATCTCTTTATTATTTCACTAATGTATTAGAAAAAAAACCCTTTCATTATTCTGTTCTATAGAAACTTGACCCCATTTCAATCTCTCCAAGTCTGTTAACCTTGATCACTCTAACAGATAAAGTTTTGATAAAAAAAGATAAATCAGGAACGGGAAATAAATTGCGTTGTTTGTATTAATGTAGCGACTACAAATATTTTGCTTTCTGTCGACTGGGCATTTTAAATCGTTGGGTAATATAATTATTTTCATCGTATCGTCATTATCATTAATATTATTTTGTTACTATTATTACTGATATTATTATTATTTTATTACTGATATTGTTAGTTTTTATTATTAGTATTATTATTGTTATTATTATTATTATTAGTATTATTATTGTTATTATTATTATTATTATTATTATTATTATTATAACCATCACTACTATTATTGTTGCTGTTATAATTACTATTATTATTACTATTATTGTTACTGTTATAATTACTATTATTATTCTATTATTATTCTATTATTATTACTATTATGATTACTATTATGATTACCATTATTATTATTCTATCATTGTTACTATTTTGATTACTGTTATTATTCTATTATGATTACTATTATTACTACTCTGATTTTTGTTACTATTATTATAATTATTACCATTATTATTAATATTATCACATTTAAACATTGTTTCAGTTGTCGACACATTGAGTTTCTGTTGTTTTCAAGAACAAGTGTATAATTTACATATTTGGCGTTATTCCTGAAAACTCGTTGACAGTTTGTTAATAAGTGCATGATTTTACATATTTTGGAGGTCTGGTATTAAAACTTTCTGTTCATCGTTAACAGAAGTTTTCATTTTGTTCAAAATTTCAGCATGCTGAATCAATCGGAATTTTTCTAATGAATGATAGGAAGAGTTGCATCGCTCCAATTTATCAACTGATTTTTTGATACTTTGCAAATCTTTAGATTTTTGCTTATTTTACTCTAATTATTCTCCAAATTTTGTCTTTTCTCTTAAATCTCTTTTATTCAGTGTCTTCAAATCTTTTGCTATTTTTTTTGGTTAAATCATCTCAAAAAAGCTTCCAAGTTGTGTAATTCAATTTATTTTCTTGAAACTCAAGAATTAATGGATGTTTTTGTCATTGACATACAATTAATGTTCAATTAAAATCAATGGATGATTATGTCTGTTTAAAATCCAGTCAGAAATGGGTAAAATTGTTTTAAATCTCAATCTGGAAAGAAGTTGCAACAAGTTGAGTTTTGAACGAGCATTTGTAACTGTTTCGAAACTATTTTTCACTATTTTGATAAGGAATTATTGAAATTGTCAATTAATAATGAAATTGTTGATTACTTTTGACATAATTTATTGATTTGACAGAATTGATTGTTTATATGCTGTCCATCTCAATTAAATATATTTTTGCGGTTTGGACAAGTAACAAAAAAGGTGTAAATGCAGCTTTAATAAAACATTAAGCTACATTTACAACCTCTGTTAAACTTGTCCAAAACTTGTCCAAACCGCAAAATCTACATTGAAGTACAAAAGAGACGGACTATCTTTCCTTTTCTAATGTAGATTTTGCTGTTTGGACAAGTTTAACAGAAAATGTGAATGCAGCTTAATTATTTACTGCAGCTGCATACATACACACCTGTTAAAATTGTCCAAACAGCAAAATCTACATGAGAAAAAGAAAGACAGTCTGTCTCTTTCAATGTAGATTTTGTTGTTTGGAAAGGCTTAACGTTTGATGCAAATGCAGCATAAGGTTTGGACAAGTTCAATAAAAATGCGCCTTGATGTAGATTTTGACGTTTGGACAAGTTTTACACAAAAGACTAGGTTAACTGAAGTAAATAAAAACAATAAAAATAAATTGAAATAAATACAGAAGTGTAGAAGTAAATACAGAAGTGTAGAAGTAAATACAAAATTGAAAATAGAAGTGAATATAGAAGCGAAAATAGAAATGAATTAACGATAATAAAATGCTTCCCTAGGAAGCAATAAAAGCAGAGAGAACTGATGAGCAGAGATTTGAAAAACGTATCCATTTCTGAATGAAGATGATGTTGAATGGACAGAATGAAGTTTCTAAAAGTCAGGGACTTAAAGAGGAGTTGAATGCTTATATCTGTTTTTTTCTATGGAAACAAGCGATTACAGTAGAGAATTTTGTAGACGTGATTATCGATGTGCACAATATATAAGTCTCGTTAGAAGTGAGACAGTAGGGTATGTTAAAGGCGCATCGCGCCGTCACATTTCTTGCCTTTGCAGAATGTGGAAGTCCATGATGCTGAAGAGTTATTCGTAACCGGAAATCGCCTGTCCCGAAGGCGTTAAAGCGGGAAGCAGAAGGGATTTCGGGGAAGAGGAAAGGGTAAAAATTGGGCGATGTACGCTGCAGCGGGTGGTGCTAGCATTGCCAACAGGAGGAAGCAGAAGCGGCTGCAGCTGAACAAACGCTCTGATGTTGCGACTGCATCAGCTGCAGCTGCAGCAAGGATCAGAAATGCTCCAGCCACTAGTCACTCGAGAAAATTATCACGTCCACATGTAGTTGCTCCACCAAAATCATCTTCTACACTATCAGCACCACCACCGTCGTCCGCCTTCCATTCGAGTATAGATCGACGACGTCGGGTTGAAAGGTGCCAGCAGTTGGCCCCAATCTCTCCCATACAATTTCCAATCTCTCCGCCACCGCTCTCCCTCGAGTCTCCAAGCCCCAGGCCAAACAAATCCTCCAATTTCCCATTTCCACCACCTTCCATCCTCGACCTTCGAGTCTCGCCTTCTGCTACAGAATTACAGGTGGGTACCACTGCCTGCTCACTTGGATTCGGCTAGACACTTCCCAGCAAATTTGTCGTCGAGATTCTTGTCAAGTTTTAATTTTCATTCGCCACACTCTGGCGCAATTTACAGAAAAGAAAAGGAAATACTTTCTTGTGAATTTTATCATCTTTTTTGTCGTCTTCGATGATTTTCGTACCCGGATAGCACAATTTGCCGGAGGTTATGTTTCCTTCTTTTGGAGAACTTTGAATTTTTCTTCAATTTGCTTTTTCAGTTTGCCAAAAGCTTTCATTGCAATACTTCTGGGAATTGTTTTTTACAGTTGGCAAGTCACCAGACGGACATTTTGCAATTGATGGCAGATTGTGCTATCTGCGTAAATTCTATTTTCGAATCTTTATTTTTGTATGTTTCGTTTTGTAATTTTCTTTTTGTTTTTTCCTTTTGCAATTTTGTTTTTCTTTTTGTATTTTTCTTTTTGTATTTTTCTTTTTGTATTTTTCTTTTTGTATTTCTCTTTTTTCTTTGAGTATTTTTCTTTTTGTATTTTCTGCTATATTTCTTTACTATTTTTCTTTACTATTTTTCTTTTCTATTTTTCTATTTCTTCCGGGATTTGATTTCTTTACGGAAAGTTTACTCGAGAACAATTATTGTCGAATCTCGATTCAGCATTATAGTTAACTTCTTGTCCTAGAACTGAAAGTTGATCTGAACCTTATTTGCTTTTAAGTTGTTTTTAGCTCTAGATTCCAACTTTTTCTTGGGAAACACACTTTGAGGAGTCGTTTGTTTGCAGTTTACGTAATCACTTTGACGAACTTGTTAAATTTTCAACTTCTTGTCCATTTAGTAGTTTAATAATGCATTTGATAATTCATCATCTGGAAGTGAAGAACGAAATTTGAAAATAAACGTAATGAATTTGATTATTGATTGCATTTGAGCTTAATGAAGTGAGAAACAAAATTTTAGAAAAGTAATGCATTTTATTAAAATGTAAAAATGTAATCATTAAAAAGTAGAGACAACTTTTTCGAAAAATAGTGCATTTAATAATTGAAAATTCAGAAGTGAAGAAATTTTTAAAAAGAATTGATAGAAGTAAAGAAAATAAAAAAAATTGACAATTCATCATTTTGAAGAGAAGAAAGTAAAAAAATAATTGAATCTTTAGATGTGAAGAAAGTAACAAAAAATTGAATGTTTAGAATATTGAAACGTTTAGAATTGAAGAAAGTACAAAAAAGAATTTAACGTTTAGAATTGAAGAAAGTACAAAGAATAATTTAACGTTTAGAATTGAAGAAAGTACAAAAAAGAATTTAACGTTTAGAATTAAAGAAAGTGCAAAGAATAATTTAACGTTTAGAATTGAAGAAAGTACAAAAAATGAACAAGTTTTAGAAAGAATCTAGAAATAAAAAAACTGAGAAGCAAATTTGGAAAAAAACGGGAATGTAGCGTAATTAAAACTGGGAAGTTGTCTTTCCTGAAACCATCCTTAGCTCACTTTCACGGCTACGGAGAACAAGATGCCGCATTTTTCTTTCACTGTCTTAGTAAAAAAAAAGTTTCACAATAAAACAATCGACACATAATAGCCCTGATGCACTGCAAAACTTTTAAACCGGCACCCTTAACTTTATGAAGTCTATATTCGGCTGTCTGGTGGCACTAATCTACGACGACGACGACGACGATGATGATAATAATAAGGGATTATAATTATAGTAATAATAATAATTATGTTGATGATGATGAGTAATAGTAATAATGATAATAATAACAATAGTAATAATGATAATAATAACAATAGTATCATGATAATAATAACAATAGTCACATTATAATTATAATATCATTTTTATGATTATATTAACTATAAAAATAATATAATTATAATAATCATAATTATAATTATAATAATCAAAAATAGTAGTAATAATAATACAATAGTATAATAGCAATAATAGTATTGATACTAATAGAAATAATAGTAATAATACTAATAGTAATGATACTAATAGTAATAATACTAATAACAATAGTACTAAAAATTACAGCAGTATGAATAATAGTTATAATTACATTAATAATAGCAATAAAGATAAGATGATTTAGGTTCGCCGGTAGGCGGATTGACGCTTCGAAAAAAGTCAATTTTTTATCTTTTCTAAGCACTGTTCCAATTTTTTCACCTTTTTTATTATTTTTAAAATGAAATTTGAAGATGGAACTTTATAAAAAACGGTTTTGTAATATTGTAATGTTGATTAAACAATTATGTGCATAATTCAAGTGCTAAGTGAATAACTTTTATGCTAATCGAATAATTAGGTGTGTAATTCTTGTTCTAATTAATCAATTATGTGCATAGTTTTTATGCTAATTAAGCAATCAATCAATGCTAATCAAGCAAGTGCACAATTTTTTTTAGCTAATTAAACAATTTTGTTGTTTTTATGATAAATTCTTTTGACAACCAGACAATTAATAAAGGAATGAAAAATTTGGACAATTTGTGAAATAAACACTTTTTGCGGTCGGTTAACAGTTTTTGTGATAATCTAACAATGTTTGTGGAAATTAAGTAATTTATTGTGATATTCCAACAATTTTTTTGATCATTTAACAGATTTTGTGATGTTTGAACAATTTTTGCGATATTTAAACAATGTTTATGATATTTAATCAATTTCTGTGGTAATTGTACAATTGTGACAATCAAAATATTTTTGACAATTTAAACTATTTTTGTGATTCAAAGAATTTTTGTGACAATTATGCAAAAAATTTGCAATATTTTTGCAATAGTTGAACAATTTTTGTTATGTTCAAGCAATTTTTGTGATGCTTGAACAATTTTTGCTGTAATTTAAAAATTTATGAAATTAAATTGAAACATTTTTACAATACTTTAAAAACTTTTGTGATACTTAAAAAATTTTTGCAGTAATTTAACAAGTTTTGAGATAATCACAATTTTTTGAGATATTTCAACAATTTTTGAAGTAATTTAACAATTTTTGTGACAATTAAACAACTTTTGCATGATTTGAACTATTTTTGTGCCAATCAAACATTTTTTGCGATATTTAAACAATTTTTAAGATGTACAAAGAATTTCTGTGATATTTAATTAATTTTTGGAATATTTTGAAGATTTTTGTGATACTTAAACAAATTTCGCAGTAATTTAACAATTTTTGTGACAATTAAAAGTTTATTGCAATATTTTTGGAATTTTTCTGTTTTTTAAACAATTTTTGAAGTAATTTAACAATTTTTGTGACAATTAAAAAAATGTTACAATATTTTCACAACTTTTGCATTATTTAAATAATTTTTGCTGTAATTTAACTATTTCTGTGATAATTGAAAAAATTTTTCAATATTTTAACAACTTTTGTGATATTTAAACAAGTTTTTCAGTAATTTTAAAATTTTTTGCATACGTAGAACATTTTTGGAATATTTTGAAAAATCTTGTGATACTCAAACAATTTTTGCAGTAATTTAACAAGTTTTGTGACAATCACAAATTTTTTTCGATATTTCAATAGTTTTTTAAATAATTTAACAAATTTGTTTATAATTAAACAACTTTTACGGTATTTAAACAATTTTTGTGACAATCAAACATTTTTTTCGATATTTAAACAATTTTTGAGATGTACAAAGAATTTCTGTGATGTTTAATTAATTTTTGCAATATTTTGAAGATTTTTGTGATACTTGAACAATTCTTGCAGTAATTTAACAATTTTTGTGACAATTAAAAATGTATTGCAATTGTTTCGCAATTTTTGCGTTATTTTAACAATTTTTGAGGTATTTTAACCATTTTTGTGACAATTAACATTTTTTTGCAATATATTAAGAATTTTTGTAATATTTAAACAATTGTTGTGATATTCAAACAATTTATTGCCAATCACACATTTTTTGCTATATTTCAACAATTTTTTTTGCAATCAAACAATTTTTACGATTATATATTAAACATAATATTTTTATTATGCAAATTTATTGCATTTATTAAATTTATAACTTTACTTATTAAATAATTATGCACATAATGTTTTATACTTATTAACACTTAATTAAGACCTGAATTACATTCAATTGCAAAACAAATTATAGAAAACAAAAAAAGAAATATTTTTCAAATCAATTTAACGGAAAACCAAATTGCAAAACATTTTAAATTTAGATCACTTCTATAAACAATAATTCTTTATGGATAACAAGTATAGTGATATAAAACTACATAAATTATATTCACAAGTAAATTGCTCTTTTTATCAATTTATAAATTTACCTATTTATAAATTTACCTATTTATAAATTTACCTACTTATAAATTTACCTATTTATAAATTTACCTACTTATAAATTTCCCTACTTATAAATTTACCTACTTATAAATTTACCTATTTACAAATTTACCTATTTATAAATTCATTAACCCAAGTTTTATTAAATTAAAAAGAAAATCTTTTAAAAAAAATAAATCACCGTCGAACAAAATTGAAACTTGAGTTCCAGCTCCAAATTTAATAATTTTCTTTCTTCATCTTGATTGGAATTATCTTTTATTTTAACATACCGTTTTTTTCTGTTTGTAGTTTGTAAACCACATCCTCGAGAGCTAATTTTTTGCGACCTTTAGTCAAATAGCAGTTGGGACAATGCTGAAGAAGTTTAAATCAAAAGTTGGACATGGAGTGGGTTGTCATTTTCACGCCACGATGACGCTCGCAGTTTTTTATTCATATTTAGAGAAGCGAATCGACGAATCATAGGAATGACCATAGATATTAGGAAAATTAGTATAGACATGATGTTTGGTGGATTCGCTTGGACGATGCGTCATGTGGAACGTGATGGAACAATCAATGTGGTATGGCCTACGTTTCTACGTCCGCTTACCCGCGAACCAATCCTCAATAAATTTCAAAATCAAAATTAGGATTAGAGAGAAAGGATCTCGAAAAATCAAATAAGGATCAACGATTAAACAAAATATTATTTCGAGTCAAAATTCAAAGAAGAGAGGATCATTTTGCAAAACTTTTTATCATCGAAAGAACAAAAATAAAAAAAAGGAAAACATAAAAATAAAAATAATAAGACGTCGTCGAGAAAGTTATTTTATTACTGTAGCTGTTGTAAATGAATAAGCGGGATGCAGGCGGCTCTGTTAATTAGAAGGGAGAAGCAACGATTAAAGGGGGGTAAGAGAGTGAACTTTAGAGAACTGCCCTCCAACTTGGCCACCAGACTCATCCCGCCGCTTCCACGATATCCCCCGAAATCTTACGCTTACGGGGTAAGTATCCTGTCCTCTAATCTTCACTCCAAGAGGAACAGTTTTCAACAATTTCATCCACGAATCCCGTCAGGACTTTCACTTTGTCTTTATGATTAGGTCTTTCCCTTTTGTCCCTTTTAAACTCTCTTTTCTATCAATTGACAATTTTTTTTTGTTTTTTTATTTCTTTTTCAATGTACAAGCACTTTCAGTCCAAGAATGCTCAAAAATCTTGAGGTAATTCTTTAAATGTTATCGTAACTTATTTACAACACCCCTCCACAGATCTAGGCAAATGTTTGTGAAAACCTGCAAAAAATATTTGAAAAGTCCTTTAAGTGTTGAAAAAGATCTTTAAATTATTAAAAAGACCTTTAAAAATATTTAAAAAGTCCTTTAAATGTTTCAAAAGGCCTTTAAATGATTAAAAAGACCTTTAAAAATATTTAAAAAGTCCTTTAAATGTTTCAAAAGGCCTTTAAATGTTTCAAAAGGTCTTTAAATGATTAAAAAGACCTTTAAAAATATTTACAAAGGCCTAGAAAAATATTTGGAAACCCTTTAAAAATATTTATAAGGGCCTAGAAAAATATTTTAAAAGCCTTTACAAATATCGGAAAAGCCATTTACAAATATTTTTTAAACTTTTAAAAACATTTGAAAAGGCATTTACAATTATTTTAAAAACTTTTAAAAATATTTGAAAAGGTATTTACAAATATTAAAAAAGGCCTTTACAATTATTTTTAAAACTTTTAAAAATATTTGAAAAGGTATTTACAAATACTAAAAAGGCCTTTAAAAATATCCTAAAAGACAATTGCTTGCACAAATCTTTTAAAAACCCAGAGAAAAATGATTTACTGAAATGATTTTTAATTAGAACTGAGACTAGTTCCAATTAAAAAATTGTTCAATTTTTTAGTAAAAAGCAAAAATAAATAAAATAAAAAATAAATAAAATAAAAATAAATAAAATAAAAAATAAATTAAAGAAAATGTCACCAAACAGAAAGAAAAAAGAAATACAAGGAAAAAACGAAGAGAACGTAAAGAGAAAAGAAATAGTAAGAAAAACCCACATAAAAAAAGCAAAGTATGGTAAAATGGTAAAAAAAAAATTACAAAACAGTAAAATTTCGACGAAATGTAATTTTTTTTAGAGTTTTATTTATTGTTTATTTGTTGGTAAACTAGTTTGCTGTGTGTTTTTGTTTTAAGAGTACTTTTTGTGGCTTTGAGTGAAACAATTTGATGAAAATCTAACATGATTAAAATCAATTTAAACTTTCAGCAGATAATTAGATTCAGAAGGGAATCTGAATTATTATATCAATTGGAACTACGATTTTTTCGATGGATTTTAATTCAAAACGGTACTGAAAAGCAAGAAACGTGTTGTATTTGCATGAGATTTTTGTTTTATATCAAAATCAACTTGTAAGCTTTTTTCATTAGTATCTCGTCAAAGGGAATTTTTTTTTATTTTAATGCATGTTTCAAATCGGGTTTTCAATACTTGATAACTTGCCAGTAATTTAAATGTTTCAAATTAGAAAACGTACGAGCACTGAAAATTAGATGTTAAAAGCAATTAGATGTCAAAAAAGAAATTAGTTGTCAACAAGAAATTGAAAAAGGAAATTGCAAAAAGAAAATTTCAGAAAGAAAGTATCAAAAAGAAAATTTCAAAAAGAAAATAAAAAGAATGTAGCGAAAAAAATAGTAAAAAGAAAATAAAAAGAATGTAACGAAAAAATAGCAAAAAGAAAATAAAAAGAATGTAGCGAAAAAATAGCAAAAGAAAATAAAAAGAATGTAGCGAAAAAATAGCAAAAATAAAATAGCAAAAGAAAATAAAAAGAAAGTAGCGAAAAAATAGCAAAAGAAAATAAAAAGGAAGTAGCGAAAAAAGCAAAAATAAAATTGCAAAAAATAGCAAAAAGAAAGTAGCGAAAAAAAATAGCAAAAATGAAATTGTAGGAAGAAAATAGCAAAAAGAAAATTAGAAGTTAAATTACCTTCATTATTTTTATTTCTAGTCAAGATTGAACTGCTTTCTTAAATTAAAAGTAAACTTTGTTTATTAAATTAATAAAAAAAAAATGTAGTATTGAAAGTGTTTTATTGTATTTGTGTAGTGTAGAAGTGTATATTTATTTGTGAGAGTGGCAGGAGTGAAAGTTTTGTCAGCATGCCTTTTTTATTTACTTTTGAACAAAAACATTCTAAACTTTTACATTAACTTTTAAAAATGCGGCGCGATGCTCAAGTAGTCTTTTTTCATTTTGAGAATTTTTGAATTTTTTGACATTTTTGGAAATGTCTCGAGTATAAAAAATGGTAGAAAGATATAATTTAACATGAATTTAACATTCTTATGTCTCAAGTACGACTAAAGGACACTGTGCCAGAACTTTAGTAAGAAACTTGTTGATTTAAGAAGAATTTAACGATTCATTTTAATGCGTGATTTTCTGATAGAAATAATGAGAAATTGTTACAGTGCGGTGGACAAGCCTCTAGTAAAGCAGCATGGCAAGGATGCAATCGACCTCCTCATCTAGGCTCACCAGTTTCCCCTCAAAACTCACGAGACGGTTACAAAACCAAACAATGCGAAGCTCATCGACGATGGATGAAAAGAAACAGGGTCTGTCTTTTTTCCTCTTTTTAAAAACGAAACTTTTTCCTGAAAAGAGAAAAAAGAAGAAAGAATTAGACGATAAGTTGTGCAATTTGTTTTTTTATAAAATTGGTATTGAGTTTCTTTAATGAAATGATATGAAATTTAATTTAATTATTATTGATTGATTTTTGTAAAATTAATATTGTATTTTTTCTAAGATTGATATTGCATTTTTTGTAAAATTCATATTGCATTTTTTGTAGAATTTCAGGGTTTCTACAAATTTTTCTAGACAAAAATCCATTAGTTTTCCATGATTTTCATAAAAGAAAAATAGACAAATTTTCTTAACATATGAAAAATGAATTTTTCAATATTTTGTAAGAATTTCTATTGAGTGGTTTTAAAATAATGAAAGTTTATTGCAAAATAAATTTCTATATATAAAATGAAATAGCTAAAGGTCAATATTAATTTTTAAAACAATTTGAAGTATTTTGAAGTGTCTTTAAATACTTTTCAGTATTTTTAAATATTTTTAAATAGTATGAAGTATTTTAAATAATTTAAAAAAATTAATATTTTAAAATCTTTTTATACATTATTTAATAATATTTAAAATACTATTATTTTTAAGTACCTATTTTGAACTATTTTGAAGTATTTTGAATTATTTTAGAGAAATTTTAAGAATCTTTAAATATTTGGAGGTCTTTTAAAGAATTTGAAAGTGATAATAAGGATTTTGATGTATTCGAAAGTATTTAAAACTAATTTTAAGTACATTTAAATATTTTGTAGTATTTTTAAGTGTTTTTAAATATCTTGAAGTATTTTAGAATATTTTGAAGTAATGCAAATTTTTTTTAATTAATTTGAAGTATTTTTAAATATCTTGAAGTATTTTAGAATATTTTGAAGTAATGCAAATTTTTTTTAATTAATTTGAAGTATTTTTAAATGTTTTAAGTATATTTAAATATTATGAAGTCTTTTAAAGTGATGTAAAGGATTTTGAAATATTTTAAAGCATTTTGAAGTATTTTTAAATATTTTAACATAGTCAGAAGTATTTTCAATCATTTTAAAAAACTAATATTTTAAGACTTTTTTAATACATTATTTAATACTTAAAATATTAATATTTTTGAATAGGTACTTTAAACTCTTTTGAAGTATCTTTAAAAATTTTGAAGTTTTTTAAAGTATTTTAAAGTAATTTCAAGTAAATATAAATATTCTCTAGTATTTTTAAGTGTTTTCAAATTATGTTCAGTATTTAAAAATATTTTAAAGTATTGGAAGGTATTTGGAAATATTTTAAAGTAATTTTAATAATTTTTGAATATTTTAAAGAATTTTTAAATATTTTAAAGTAATTTGAAGTAGTCTGAAGTATTTTAAAGTAGTTTTAAGTATTTTTAAATATTTTAAAGAAATTTTAAGTATCTTTAAATATTTTGAAGTCTTTTGAAGTCTTTTAAAGTATTTTTTTTTATTTGGTAAACAATATTTCATTAATATTCTTAAAAAAATTAAAGTAATATAAAGGATCATGAATTATTTTGAAGTATTTCAAAGTAATTTTAAGTATATTTAAATATTTTGTAGTATTTTTAATATTTTTAAATAATTTGAAGTAATTGAAAATGTTTTTAAATATTTAAAAGAATTTTTAAATATTTTGAAGCAGTTTGATGTAATTTAAAGTACTTTCAAGTATATTGAAATATTTTATAGAAATTTGAAGTATTTTTAAATATTTTAAAGACTTTTAAAGTATTTTAAAGTAATATAAAAGATTTTGAAGTATTTTAAAGTATTTTTAAATATTTTGAAATAGTCTGAAGTATTTTAAATAATTTTAAAATAGGTATTTTAAGAAATCAATATTTAAAACCTTTTTATACTTTATTTAATACTTAAAATGTAAATATTTTAAAAATACTGTGAACTATTTTGACGTATCTTCAAATATTTAGAAGTCATTTAAAGTATTTTAAAGTAATATAAAGGATTTTGGGTTATTTTAAAGCATTTTAAAGAAATTTTAAGTAAATTTAAATATTTTGAAGTATTTTGAAGCAGCCTAAAGTATTTTGAAATATTTTAATGAAATTTTAAGTATCTCTACTGATTTTCAAGTCTTTTAAAGTATTGTGATGTAATTTTATGCAAATTTAAATATTTTGCAGTGTTTTTAAATAATTTTACGTTTTTAAAAATATTTTTTTATAGTAAAAATCTTCAAAATACTTGCACATATTTAAAAATACTTAACATTCTTTTTAAAATATTTAAGAATACTTCAGACTACTTTAAAATACTTCGGACTTCTGCATACTTCAAAGTATTTAAAGATCCTTTAAAATATTTTTAAAAATACTTAAAATTACTTTAAAACATTTTAAAGTACTTCAAATTATTTAAAAACACTTAGAAATACTTAAAAATATTCAAATATACTTAAAATAACTTTAAAATACTTTATAGCACTTCAAAATTTTTTAAGATACCTAAAATTTCTTTAGAATTTTTTAAAATACTATAGACTGCTTCAAAATATTTAAAAATCCTTTAAAATATTTTCAAATACTTTCCAATACTTCAAAAGTATATTATGTATTAATTTTGGTAGAACTTAATAAACACCATAAAATAAATAAATTAAATAAACAAAATAAACTTTTATAAATAAAATTCCACGAGATTTCCATGATTTCACAAAGAATAATAAAATTCTACGAGAATTACAGGCTTTCCATAGTTGTAGAAACCCTACTCTCTAAATTTGAATTAGTCATTTTCTACTAATAAATAGGTAATTAGTAAAATTTTACTAATTGTTAGTAGAAAACTACTAATTTTTTAGTAGAATATCACTATTTTTTAGTAGAAAATTACTAATTGAAATAGTAAAATTCGATTATTTAAATTAGTAGAAAATTACTAAATGGAGACTATTATATAAAACTGATATTCAACCTTTCGACAAAACTGATTGTACAAAAAATACAAAATCCAGTACAATGCGAGAAATAAATGCACATTTTCTTTGTGAATTAGATACGGGATGCGAGTTACTGTTACGGAAGCAGTGGAGAGGACGACGAAGAAGAAGACGGATCTGGAGCTCGTCGGAACGGTGAAGTGAGCGCTGCTGCAAATACCATGTTGTATGCGGGACTGGGGACCACAGCACTCGGCCTAGTAATTTCGTTCGTGGGAACGGGAGAAAAAGGATTCCTCAGTCCGGAACTAAGACTAATTGGGCCTTCGTTGCTCTGTGCTGGATTACTCTGTTGCTTCCTGCGAGTGTTGCTCTGCATTTGTCTCTGTCCTTGTGGGCATTGTCGATGGAAAGCCTGTCCCTGCGTCTCCAAGAAAAGCAGACAGAAGCGCAAGGAAGAAGTGTCCTCGCCGGAGCCGTCGTTACCTACAGCTTCACTTTTGTCGCCCTTGTCTCAGCCGGCGATGCCTTCGTCCTCCTGTCTAGTCTCACCTGTAACAAGAGGACGTGAACTTCTGCTCTCTCCTGCCCAGTTACCTGAATGACGAACCGATTAATCAAAATGAACTTTTTTACCAAAAAATCAAAACACACAATTTTACTGCCGGTACCAACCAGAGTGGAGCGAATTCACCGGATCACGTGCAATCTGAGTTATACCCACTCGCGAATCTTATAAACTAGTTGAACACGACTTAGTGCTTTAATTGAAAGAATTGAGCGACGTTGAATTGAATAAATAAGCTGATGTTTTTTAAACTCTTGTCACCTTTATTCGTTAAATAACTGTTCTTTCATCTTCAAAATATTTTGTAGATATTTTATTTTTTAATATTTTGAAGACATTTTATTTTTTCATATTTTGAAGATATTCTATTTTTTAATACTTTGAAGATATTCTATTTTTTAATATTTTGAAGATAAAATTATTCGATAGATTTACAATCTCTGAAAATCAAATAATCGAATTTTTAGTGAAATTTTAATTCGAAATTTTAACTCGAAATTTAGAATTCCAGTTGAATTAGTATTACTTTTTGTATTGCTTTCTTTTTATTTTACTTTAAAGATACATCTTTTAGAACATTGGTTTGAATTTCTTTTCAGACCTCTTAAAAAACAGAATTCATTTTGTTTCCTCTTAGGGAAGCTTATTCTTGTCATTTTCTTCTGATTTTTAATCTATCTCTAATACTGACAAACTTCTGTTGCAAAACTCTTAAATTAGCAAATTTTTGTTATGTTACCTCTACCGGGCGCAAATTAGTTTTACAAAATTGCTCCAATTTCGCCAGGGTAGTTCAAGGCTATGCGACAATTTTTGGTCAAAGGGACTTTTGGTAACTCTTGCCTTTTTCGCAAGACTTCAGTCTTTCGATTCGACTCTAAACATTGTAAATATTAGAATCTTCGTTAATTTGAAGAATTAAAATCTTCGCTAATTGGAAGAAATAAAATCTCCGTAATTGGAAGAATTAAAATCTTCCTAATTGGAAGAATTCAAATCTCCGTAATTGGAAGAATTAAAATCTTCCTAATTGGTAGAATTCAAATCTCCGTAATTGGAAGAATTAAAATCTTCCTAATTGGAAGAATTCAAATCTCCGTTCATTCGACGATATTTTATTCGAATAAACAAAGATTCGTAAATCCTCGTTTATTAGAAACGATCTTCGTTAATAGTTAATTAATCTTCGTTAAAGTATTGTCGCATCGCCGTGTATCAATTTTACTCAATCCCACTCACTCATGTCTAGAAAAGATTCATTTTTCAGTTTAAGATTCACTCTCTAGAAATGTTCGTTCATGTTTCAATGAAGGAAGATAAGGGAGTGCCGAAAGTTGACAATCAGGATAATTGAAACTGCATCTGATCAGAGGTGGCGTAACTGTAAATGACAGGTGTGTCTGAGGTTGTGGCATCAGCTCCCGTTTGAATCGTGAAAAGTTGTTCCTCGTAAATCGTGGAGTGAGCCGATTCACTTTTCCTCTCCCCGTTGCCAGACGTGGTTCCTGGAGGATTATCACCTTTAGTCGCTTCTCTGTACTTTTGTAGGTACAATTTTAAAGGTTCAACGTAATTATCAAAGCCGAGAGTTGTCATTGCAAAGAGGATGTCTTCTCCGTTGATAGTTTTCCGCTTTTCCATGTGACATCTGTCGCTCGCTTCCGACGTAATGAAGGAGATAAATTCAGAAACACATTCTTGTACACACTCACGAGCATCCTTAGCTATTTTACCGGACTCAGGAATCGCTCTTTTCATTATTTTCGCTACATTCGCTATTGGCAGGAATCTGTCCTGTTCTCGTAAAGGTCCTGCACTTCCTCCTCCACCACCACCTTGTAAAGGATCACCTCCTCCGTGATTTGAATCGTCTGTATTTTCAGGATCATCTGTAAAGTTCATATTTTAGTCATTTAGAGGTTAGGAATCTAGATGTTGAAAAAGACTAATTTAATAAAGGTCCTTTAATAAAATACTATTAAACATGTCTATTAAAGAACATGCAGTCACGATGGTATTTTAAGGTCCAATCGAAAATTAAAAGCTTTGACTTGTGAAATAATCAATATTAAAAATGAGTAGGAAGTGAACGAAACAAATGCAAGACAATAACAAGTGCTGGGAGTAGAAAAACTTCGATTGTTGGGAGAAATTTAAACAATTACACTTTTTTGACATACCTTCCAAATCTCCGCCGATGTAATTACCGGTTATTCCGCTGTCTCCAAGAAAAGAGGTTGAACCTAGAGGACCTCCGTCATCGCCACTTTCTCCACTGTTTTCCATTTTGAGATACGTTTTAGAGCTTTCAATATATCCTCACTCAGAAGAATAAAGCAGGAAGATAGTTTTTAGTTACAGTAGGATGTTTACAATTGTTTTGACTTTAGAATTTAGCCTTCTGTGGTAAAAATATTGATAGATAGAACTTCAACAACACGCAGTTTTGTACAAAATTTCGTTTTCCAAGTGTAGCCACGAACTAAAAGTTATAATGAAAGTTTCACTTGCACAGCTGTCAAAATTATTTCTTCTGCTCTTATTCAATTACGCAATGTTAAAATAAGTTCTTTTATGAATTCAAGCAGTAATATTCTTTTCGTATTTTCGAAATCACAGAATTAATTAGGTAATTTCGAAAATCAGATTGCAAATTTTGTGTAAAGTACACCAGGCAATTGACAAAATCCCTATTTTCTGGTTCGTGTTAGGTTAGGTTATTCAAATAAGCAGGGATGGGTAAGTAAATTACTTCATGCAACATTTTAGGGCGCGTTCATATCTTCGCTATGGAATTGACATTTGTCCAATCAATAATGTTGAGAAGAGAGGGACAGTCTTTTTCAAATTTCTTTGTGGACAAGTTTAATTAAAGTGTGAACTGACTTTTAGCCATCTGCCCACCTCTGTAAAATACTACTTTCTTTAAATAACATACATAACCCTGATTACAGAAAATGTATTCTCGATTTGTTTACTTCGTATTCGAACTTGTTAATTGCTTATTTCTAGAAAGAAATTTTTGTTAAAAAATGTGATATTACATAAATTAAGAATTGTTAAATATAAGACAAAAGTATCAGTATTTAATTTTTTTACAAGAAAATTGTTATAGTCACTTGTGAGTATATTAACGTAGTAAGAAAGAACAGTTAACCTCTCATATGTTTCTAAAAATTGTTCTTTTTCGAAATAAAAGAGTAACATATTAACATATTAATCGATTCCTACTGTTCTAAACGAAAGAGTTTGTTTTCTTTATTTACTAATATTTTTAAAAAACAAAATATATTTTTAAACAACTCAAAAATGATTTTGTTTATTTTCAGATTGAAGAACATAGTTTTTTAAACAATACAATGACGAAATATGTATTTAATCGATTCAATAAAAAATGCATATCCGCTGCTCAGCAAAAACAGGTAAGATTTATAATTAAATCTTAAACATTTTTTGCAGCCGACTATTTTTCAAAAAGAGACTATTATTTTTAAAAAGAGTATTATTTTTCAAAAAGAGACTTTTATTTTTTAAAAAGAGACTATTATTTTTCAAAAGACTTATTTTTTTCTGGATTGCACACATTTCTTTAGAACTAAGTATGCATTGGAAAAAAATAATAATTGAAGAACATTCCAAACATTTCCAGGAAATTCAAATATTCGAAGAGAATGGAAGAAAAAAAGCTAAATTGAAAACAACAAACGATTGCATGCAAATTAAAAGAATTGTTGATGTAAATGGTTTTTTATTCGATCCAGTACTGGATCTTCACATGGATAGTAAAGGTAAATCAAATAATAATCAAAATTTTGTTATTAATAATGAAAACCTTTCACTGTATTTTATACTTCGATTTTTGATTTTGCTTTATTTTTTTACAGAGGTGAGTCAAAATTTCAAATTTTGTGGAAAATTTAAGAATGAAGATCTTTAAAAACAGCAAGAGAATGAAGCTCTAATCATGATTTTAACGCTTTCAGGGAATTATTCCTAAAGAAGAAATTAAGAATTCCTTGTTTAAATTAACAGTTACAGTCAGGAAGTTAAATGATAAGTTAAACAGGCACTTGCCTGTTAAAGAGAATTTTGTTGAATCAACTCAAAAAGATAGAATTCATAAAAAAATAAAATGCGAAATTGAAGATGAAGATGAAAAAAAAGTGCGTGTAGATTATGACGAAAATGAAGAAAATGTAAGTGAAGATTATTACGAAGAAGAAAATATACTTGAAGATTATTTGGAAGATGAAGAAAATGTGAGTGTAGATTATTTGGAAGATAAAGAAAATATAGGTGAAGATTATTACGAAGAAGAAAATGTACTTGAAGATTATTTGGAAGATGAAAATGTAAGTGAAGTTTATGACGAAGAAGAAAATGAACATGTAGATTATTACGAAGGAGAAAATGAACGTGTAGATTATGACGAAGAAGAAAATGAACGTGTAGATTATGACGAAGAAGAAAAAAATGTACGTGTAGTTAATTACGAAGAAAAAAATGTACGTGTAGATTATGACGAAGAAGAAACTGAACGTGTGGATCATTACGAAGAAGAAAAAAATGTGCGTGTAGATTATGACGAAGAAGAAAATGAACATGTAGATTATGACGAAGAAGAAAAAAATGTACGTGTAGTTAATTACGAAGAAGAAAAAAATGTACGTGTAGATTATGACGAAGAAAAAACTGAACGTGTGGATCATTACGAAGAAGAAAAAAATGTACGTGTAGATAATTACGAAGAAAAAAATGTTCGTGTAGATTATGACGAAGAAGAAAATGAATGTGTAGATCATTACGAAGAAGAAAAAAATGTACGTGTAGATAATTACGAAGAAGAAAAAAATGTACGTGAAGATTATGATGAAGAAAATGTACGTATAGATTACTACGAAATTGCAGAAAATGTACGTATAGAATTCTACGAAGTTGAAGAAAATGTAAGCGGTGTTTATTACGAAGATGAAGAAAATGAACGTGTAGATTATTACGAAGAAGTGAATGTACATGAGGATTATGACGAAGAAGAAAATAAAGAAGAAAAAGTTAAAGTTGCAAGCTTAATCAAGACTAATATAAAAACAGAAGTAGAAGACGATTTTGACAGTGAATCAGATTTTAAAGGTAATTTCGGAAACTTATTTGCAATTATTTATCTATAACTATTTATAACTATTTATAACTATAACTATTTATAACTATAACTATTTATAACTATAACTATTTATAACTATTTATAATTATAATTATTTGATTATTTGACAATGAAAAAGTCTTTCCCCTGATTTTCATTTGCCTCTGAAACTACCAAACCAAATTACCAACAAAATTTTATTAATTTTTCTACGAAATGAACCTAAACACTTAATCAATCGTTTTAATCAATTTTATTTTTCCAGGTTTTCCCAATGAAAACTCCTTGAAAAATCCTTTCAGTAAAGTTTCTGCAAGTCGAACAAAGGACAATCTAGCTCTCCAAACTAACATTAAACAGGAAAATAATCCAGTTATAAAACTCGAGGAGCATGAAATTATTGCCAAAAAAATAGAAAGAAATTCAGAAAGTAACGAAGAAACGTTTATTACTCCAAAAAAGGAAAAACCCGATGAATCTGAGCCTGAAAGCAAACCAAACATCGACCTTCTCGATGCAGAAAAGAAGCCTTTCAAATGCACAATTTGTGACAAAACTTTATCCTGTCGCTACAATTTAAAACTTCACATAAAAAATCACAATCCAGATAAATTCTACAAGTGCCTGAAATGTGTCAAGTCCTATGTATCAAAATGGAAATTAATCAGACATTTAAAAGAAACTCATTCTTTTACCGGAGAAATATTAATTGCCGCAGAAGAGAAGAAACCCGTGGAAGAAAAGAAGCCCAATCAATGTAAAATTTGCGACAAAATTTTGGCCTCTCAGTACAACTTGAATCTCCACATGAAGAATCATAATTCCGAGAGGCGATTCAAATGCACCGAATGTGACAAGACTTACATAACAAATAATTCCTTGCAGAGACACTTGCAATTACACAATGAGAAACTCTTTTCATGCGATCTCTGCAATAAGAAATTCAACCGGAAATTAGACTTAAGAGCACATTTGCAGAGACATTTCGAAACAAAGAAATGGACCTGTGAAATCTGCAGTATTGCCCTAACTACTAAAACCTCCTTGGACAGACACATGTTATTACATTCTAAAGATGAAAAATTCAAGTGTCCAATTTGCTACCGATTGTTTGTCCAAAAGAACTTTTTACAAACCCACATGAAAATTCACGAAAATCAGAAACCACACAAGTGTCCGCACTGCGAGAAAATTTATAATACAAAGCCCGTTTTAACGAAACACATTAGAAGGGTGCACACTCATGAGAGAACAATCCAGTGCAAATTCTGCAAAAGAGTATTCCTGGGACGAAAAGATCACGAGAAACATATGCGCATACACACAGGGGAGAAACCGTTCATGTGTGAGATTTGTAAAAAGGATTTTGCATCGAAGGTAAGCTTGAAGAATCATATGATGACGCACACGCAAGAATTTCCGTATCAGTGTGATATATGTGAAAGAGGATGTAGGGACAATTACTCTTTGTTGGAGCACAAGAAAACACACAGTAAGCAGGTTAAAAAGATTTTTGATTGTACAGTTTGCGGCAAAATTTTTAACAAGAGGCCTAATTTGGTCAGTCATTACAGAAGAGTTCATCTTCCTAAACTTGAGGATTTTTCCGAAGAATAAAGAATTATGTATCTTTTATTAGGTATGTTTTGATATTTAAATGCCGTCAATTTCAATTTCGAGGGGTAATTGTGTTCATTCTTGTTTTTATTTGGAAAATGTTTTTTTTGAATCATTTGTATTTGACGTTTACTGTAATTGTTATTTATTTATTTATTTTAATAACAATATACGTGTAAGAAAGCCATTTAAAAAAACAATAGCATGTTACAGTAAGCGTTTAATCATTAATTTTTGTAATACTTTGTTATTTGAAAACTAGTAGATTATAATTACTGCATTTTTTACAATAATTATCTTGTTTTGCGATAATTATCTTGTTTTGCGGTAATTACATCGTTTTGCGATGATTACATCGTTTTGCGATAATTACCTCGTTTTGCGATGATTACCTCGTTTTGCGATGATTACCTTCTTTTGCGATAATTATCTCGTTTTGCGATGATTACCTTTTTTGCGATAATTATCTCGTTTTGCGATAATTACCTTCTTTTGCGATAATTATCTCGTTTTGCGATAATTACCTTCTTTTGCGATAATTACCTAGTTTTACGATAGTTATCTCGTTTTACGATATTTACCTCGTTTTACGATAATTACCTTATTTTTACCATAAGTACCTTATTTTTTTACCATAATTATCCCGATTGATGGTAGATATAAAAAATTTTGTATTTTGCATTAGAATATAAAAATGTTATATTTTTTATTGCATACAAAAAGTTAATATCTATTGGTTAAGACATAAAAAGTTGATATTTTGTATTAAATATAAAAAGTTGATAAATCTTTTATTATAAATAAGAAACATTTTTAATTCGTTTCAAAAAACTTGAGAAAATGTTAATTATAATGAATAAGGAGATATTATAAAAATGACAAAGAGAAAACTTCTGTAGGATCGAAGATATGAAGATAAGACTGCCAAAAAATAGAATGTAAGATTTTTTATAAAAATAAAAATAACTACCAAATATAATGTTTTTAATTAAAATTATATTATTAAATATAATATAATGTATAATGTTTTTTTAAAAATAAAGTTTTTCTATTCCATAAACTGTAGATTGACAAGTAAAATAAACAAAACAGAAACAAAAGCAAAAGTAAACATTTAACATAGCAAGAACATAACATAAAAACAAAATCAAAGCAAAAATATAATAGAAGCAAAGACGAAAGAATAAATAAAAGCAAAATTAAACAAAAGCAAACTAAAACAAAAAGTAAAAAAAAAGCAAAAACATAGCAAGAACAAGAGCAAAACAGAAACGAACATTATTTATTAAAAGCATTACAAAACAAAGCAAAAAAGAATAAGACAAAACAAGTACTTAACAAAAACGAAACAAAAGACTAACGTAGCAACAAAAATTAAGAAAAAACAAAAACAATCAAAACAAAAACAATAAAAACAAAAGCAAACAAACAAAAACAGCGAAAACAAAAGCAAAGCAAAAACAATAAAAATAAAAGCAAAGAAACAAAAACAGCGAAAACAAAAGCAAAACAAAAACAATAAAAATAAAAGCAAACAAACAAAAACAGCGAAAACAAAAGCAAAGCAAAAACAATCAAAACAAAAGCAAATAATAGCAAACAAACAAAAACATAATGAAAACAAAAGCAAAACAAAAACAATAAAAATAAAAGCAAACAAACAAAAACAGTGAAAACAAAAGCAAAACAAAAACAATCAAAACAAAAGCAAACAAACAAAAACATAACGAAAAGAAAAACAAAAAAATAATCAAAAACAAAATAAAAAACAAAAATTAAACACAATACATAAAACTACAAAAACTTACACAAGAGATAACATATTTTTTAAATCGTTATTTTATTCTCAAAAATTCTCGTTAAAAATAAAATTATATTTTTCATTTTTACAACTCTTTCTTTTACCAAAAATAGAAATGTTTGTCTCTCTTTTATAATTACTTTCCGAACAATAAACTTTTCAAAAACTGCTACTTTTCAAAAACTATTTCTTTTCAAAAACTGCTTCTTTTCAAAAACCGCTTCTTTTCAAAAACTACTTCTTTTCAAAAATTGCTTCTTTTCAAAAAATGCTACTTTTCAAAAATTGCTACTCGCAAGGACTTTTCTTGTGTTTTTCCAAAGCAGATTTATTTCTAAACCTCTTGCTACACTTTTCGCACTGAGACTCTTCCATATGCTTCATAATGTGACACTTTAAATCATATTTCCTTGCAAAAGCTCTTTTACAAATATCACACAAATTGGGTTTTTCACCAGTGTGTGTTCGTTCGTGTTCCTCGCAATATATTTTCAACAAAAAGCCTTTTTTACAAAATCTGCACTCGTGCACACCTTCTCGAGTGTGCATCTTTCTGATGTGTTTATTCAAAACAGGCTTTTGATTATAACTTTTCTCGCAGTAGGTACACTTGTGTTGCTTCTTGTCTTCGTGAATCTTCATGTGATGCAGCAAATAGTATTTTCTGGCAAATTGCCTGGAGCAAACTAGACACTGGAAATTCTTTTCTCCAGTATGTGAGAGCATGTGCACGTCTAAACTCATTTTATTCGCGAGCACCTTTTCGCAGATATTGCAAATTTGTTTTCTTACTCCCGTGTGTATTTTTTCGTGATCCGTCAAGTCTGATTTGCGGAAAAATGTTTTCCCGCAAGTCGGACAAGAAAAGGGTCTTTTGCTGTTGTGGATTAGACAATGTCTTTCTAGTTGCCATTTTGTTACGTAGGTTTTTTCGCATTCGGAACAGTTGAAAAGTCTTTTCTGACTGTGCGAGAGTAAGTGATAGTTTAGATAGTACTTGCTTTTAAAATTTTTGTTGCAAATTGAACAGTGGAAGGAAATGCTTTTGTTGTCCTGTTTTTCTTCTTTGGTTTTGTCGTGCTTTTTCCCTTCTTTGGTTTTGTCGTGCTTTTTTTCTTCTTTGGCTTTATTGTCTTTCTTAGCAGGCTTTTCTACGATGAGTTCTTTTCTAATTTTTGCCAAAAGAATTTTTTGAGCAGATCTGCTACCTTTTCGTAAAGAGTATCTTTCGTTAGAAGAACCTGGAAAATTAGAAACGTATTTATTTGTAGAAAATGTAAATATCGATGTTTTTTAATATTTATATTCTATATAATTTGTAATAATTTTTATAATTTAATTTAATATTTGATTTAATATCAAATTACCTTTAATATTCATTACCTTTAATATTCATTACCATTAATATTCATAATTTATTCACATTTTTATAATAATTTTTATATTTTAATTTATTTATTTTGATTTAATATAACTTAATATTTATAATTTATTCAAATTCTTGCATTTTCGTAATAAATAGCGGAGAGAGCTTACTTTTATTTTCCGCTTGGCTTGTGGAATTCTCTTCTACTTCGGTTTTTATAAACAATTGGTGATTTTCAATGTCCATCGAATCATCAATTTCTCCTTCATTTTTTATATTATCGCATATTTTTCTTTTTTGTACTGAATGAACAAAATTATGATTTTCAGTAGTTACTTTTTCCAAAAACGTAGAGTCTGATTCGTCATTTTTTACGTTTTCAAAAATTTGCTGAAAGCGATAAAACGATAATTGTTATTTGACAAATACAATGTCTTGCAATTTCCGCATCTTGTGATTGGAAACTTTTACTTACTTCTGTAAAAGAAAACATTGAAATGTGAGAAATAAGTAAAAATAATAATAAGTAAATAATGATAAGTAATAAATAATGAGTAATAATGATAAGTAATAAATAATAAGTAATAAATAACAAAATAATCGGAGTGGTCGATATTTTACCATCTATATTAATTAAATAACAAAATATATTCATTTTATTTGAATAAATTATATAAATAAAAAAATATATTAAAATATATAATAAAATATACAATAAACAATAAAACAATTATTTTAGAAAAATATAGCAAATGAAAATAAAACACGCATAGAAAAACTAAAGTGAAAAATATACTTTTAGATTTATTTTAAAACAATATAGAAAAAGAAATAAAAATTAATAGAGAACGCATATAGAAATTATAAAGAAAAATATACTTTTTGGTTCTTTTGATCCACAAATGTCAAAATCCTCTTCGATTTCAGTTTTTATAAATATTGTATTATCTGACGTTTCATATAAGTCTGCTTCATCATCCGGTTCGTTTTTAATATTTTCATTGAATTCGATTTCTGATTTGATTTTTAATTCATTATCATTAATACTTTCTTGTGATTTCTCGTAGTTTTCGAACAAATTAAACTTCGATTTGTCTCTTGTGCTTTCAATATTTGAATCAATTACCTGAAAATTAGAATAAAATATGCATAATAAATAAATATGCATAAATAAATAACAATAAAAATGTTTTAACAAATTAAATTGTTTTTCAACATTTTAATTTTAACATTTTTTAAAAATGCAATTAAGAAAGAAACGATTTGAAACTTTACCAGCTTTTGCTGCATGGAGGTTGTAAACTCATCCTTTTTATTGAAATTTCTAATAGAAATGTCCATTTCTATTGAAACAAACTCTTCTTGCTTTGTATAAACAAAATTGTATCCCTTTGATCTAAAAATAATGAAACAATTAGAAATTTCGGGGTTTTCCCGGCGTTTTTTTTTAATAAATTGCACTTTATTGTGTATTCACAATCTTGTTTTTGTGAGTGCATTTCATTATTTCTATTTTAAATACGGTTTTAAAATAACAAAATTGTTACAAAATCTTCAGTTAATACTTTTACCTTATGAAATGCCCATACATAGGCGATAATAATAAATAATTAAATGTAAACACAATTTAAACAAATGCATCTATTTTTGTCAGGGTTGGATATGCATAGATGCGGATATTATGACCACGTGTTCATAAATAATAGATGTGAAACTACACGTTTCGCAGGGTTCGGACATTCTCACAAAGTCCAGCCTTAAGCTGCGGTCACAGGGTCTCAGTTTTCATAATACAAAAAACGATTGGTCGGTTTTTAAAAAACTTGTCCAATTTGCCGCTAGAACGGACTAAGCATGCTTTTTAATAAAAGCTGTGACCGCACCCTGACTATTTTGACAGCTTGCTTTTTCAATGGGGTCTGTCAAGGGAAAAATTAAATTTTTGTATATTATTATTTAATTTTATTGTTTACAGATGATTTCAATGAGAAATTTATCTTTTACACTGGGGATTGCAATATCTTTCGTCACTTGGAGTTTTAGTTTATATTTATACTTAAAACTTGATGAAAATGTAAACACAGATGTTGTTGATAAAGTGAAATTCGTTAATACTGTAAATAATTTTACCAAAAAAGAACAAATATTATCTGACAATACAAAGTCAGAAAACAATGTTTCTGTTCATCGGGATTCAAATTCCCAAATTCACACAGACACGTATAAAAATAGTGAAAAATTGATGAATCAACTTCAATCAAATCCATTGAAGTCGAATTCGATCTTGACAGGTAGATAAAACGTTAGATAATTAATCATTAAAAATTGCCAGAGGTGATTGTAAATATTGTAATAACTTTTGAAGATTATACAACAAAGATTAATTTACAAGATTATTGTATTTACATTGCCACGAACTATAACAAAACAGATTTGTTAGATGTTTTTAGATCAGTGTTTTTTGGTTTTTAGATCATTGTTTTTTGTTTTTTAGATAATTGTTTTTTGTTTTTTAGATAATTGTTGTTAGTCTTTTAGATCATTGTTTCTAGTTTTCTAGACCATTGTTTTTTGTTTTTAGATCAAATAGAAATAGGATTAGTTAGAAATGAAGAAGAAAGGTGGAAACGAGACGACGGCTACAAGAAATACGCATTTAATGTGCTCGTATCTGACAACATTGGACTTAAACGTCATTTACCAGACACAAGAAATGAATTCTGTGACAAGCAAAAATTTGATTTGGATAAAATAACAAACGCCAGTATAGTAATGTGTTTTTATAATGAACATTACACGACTTTATTGAGATCCTTGCAATCATTAATCGACGGAACTCCGAGTCAATTGCTACACGAAATTATATTAATAAACGATCACAGTGATGATGTTTCTTTGCATGAACGTGTTAGTAACGTAATTAAGTCTGATTTTAAGGAAAAAGTCAAGTACTTCATTTTGAACAAACGAGAGGGTTTAATTAGAGCGAGAATATTTGGAGCGAAACAAGCAACTGGAGAAGTGTTAGTCTTTCTCGACAGTCATATTGAAGTGAATAAAAATTGGTTAGAACCTCTTTTAACGAGAATAGCACATTCTAAAACAATTGTTACAGTGCCGGTCATAGATATAATTAACGCAGATACTTTTCAGTATACTTCAAGTCCATTAGTGAGAGGAGGTTTTAATTGGGGTTTGCATTTTAAGTGGGATAGTCTGCCAACTGGTTTGCTATCCAAAAGCGAAGATTTCGTTAAACCGATCAGGTAAGCCAAACAAGAGGATTTTAATATTTACAAAATTAAGACAATTTTATTATTTACGAATTTAAGACAATTTCAGTGTTTACAAATTTAAGACAATTTCGGTATTTACAAATTTAAGACAATTTTAGTTTTTAAAAATTTAAGACAATTTCGGTATTTACAAATTTAAGACAATTTTAGTTTTTACAAATTTAAGACAATTTCTATATTTACAAAATTAAGAGAATTTCAATGTAATATTGAAAAGATTTAATTACAAGTTTAAGACAATTTTAATGCAAGGTTGACAATATAATAAAAGATTAATACAATTTTTTTGTAGTTTAAGGATTCAAATAAACATTGTTTTATTACTGTTACTAAAATTTATTATTTTAATTCTAGGTCTCCTACTATGGCTGGTGGACTTTTTGCAATGGATCGATTATACTTTTTTAAATTAGGAGAATATGATTCTGGAATGGATGTTTGGGGCGGTGAAAATTTGGAAATATCATTTAGGGTAAATAACGGCCTAGAATGTCCTTAAAGTAAACGAATATTTAATATATTTAGAAAATATTCTGTATCTCGACTTTCCGCCTAGATTGCGCACAAATTATGTATTTTCTTCAAGGTAAATTCCCTTTGATATTGTGCATTAAAACTCATTAAAAAGAAAAAACGGAAAGTACACATACAGCTTTTTAAAAAATAGAATTATATTTTCAGGATAATGTAAAATAAAATGTAAATTAATAATAATAATTAATAAAAATGATTCATAATAATAATAAAAAAATGATTAATAATAATAATAATTAATAATAATCATTCATAATTAATAATAATCATAATTAATAATAATAATTAATTTATTAATAATTTTTCACGATAGTTAATTTTTTAGTTCCATTAATTAAAATGTTCATGATTCAAATGATAAATTATTTATACGATTATGATTCATTTAAATCATCGCCCACGTTCAATTTTATTGGACGTGGGCGTAGTATCATTTTTTTTTTAATTATTATTATTATTTTAAATAAAATTATTTAAATAATTTTAATTTGCAGATTTGGATGTGCGGTGGTAGTATTGAAATAATACCTTGTTCTCGAATTGGTCACGTGTTTCGGAAAAGGAGACCATACGGTGATAATGAACAAGACACGATGTTGAGGAATTCCCTTCGAGTGGCACACGTATGGATGGATAATTATAAAAAGTACTTTTTAAAAAATGCCAAGGACATTGATTATGGAGACATTTCTGAGAGAGTAGCTTTGAGACGAAATTTAAAGTGCAAAGATTTTGCATGGTACTTGGATACAGTTTATCCAGAATTAATATTGCCAGATGATACAAAAAAAACGTTTAACGAGAAGTGGGCTAAATTGAATCAAAAACCTATTCAGCCGTGGCACTCGAAGAAGAGAAATTACGTCGATCAGTACCAATTAAGACTCGTTAATACAACATTGTGCATCCAAAGTGATAAAGACGTTAAAACAAAGGGCTCTGGGTTGATATTAGCATCGTGTTTGCGCACTAAAACACAGGTAATTTGTTGATTGTGCAGAGAAAAATATTTTGGAATTGGGAAATATATTTTGGTTAAATGAGAATTGAGGGGAAAATTTCATTTTTTGTTTGAAAGTTTGTACTACAGTGTGTATTAATGTTACATATGGGAATATTAATATTACAAGAATATTAATATTACAAGAATATTAATATTACAAGAATATTAACATTACAAGAATATTAATATTACATGAATATTAATATTACATGAATATTAATATTACAAGAATATTAACAAAAAATTAAAGCAATCTTATTGTTATCAGATGTGGTTTGAAACGGATAAAAACGAATTAGTGTTGGGACAAATGCTTTGCTTGGAAGGCAGCAATAAAAAGCCAAAATTGGGAAAATGTCATGAAATGGGAGGCGATCAAGAATGGCATTATAAAGGAGCTGTAAGTAATTTAAATGCTTTTTTATTTATTAAATAAAATATTGAATTTATCAATAATTCATCGATAATTTTACATTTTTTTAAATTTGATTCTAAATTGGAATTTACCTTTTTTTTTAAATTTAATTCTAAATTGGAATTTACCTTTTTTTTAAAATTTAATTCTAAATTGGAATTTTACCTTTTTTTAAATTTAATTCTAAATTGGAATTTACCTTTTTTTAAATTTAATTCTAAATTGGAATTTACCTTTTTTTAAATTTAATTCTAAATTGGAATTTTACCTTTTTTTAAAATTTAATTCTAAATTGGAATTTCGCCTCTAAAGTGGTTGAAAGAAGAAATAAAAAACTTTTCTTTGCAGACAAATACACCTATTTACAATTTAGCCACAGGAACATGTTTGGGTGCATCTCATAAAAACAGTGGAGCTCAAATAGTAATGAATTTATGTACAAAAACTGACCAATCATTAATCAGTTGGAATCTCATTCGAACGGTATTACCTAATAATGAAAGTGAGTAATTAAGATATAAAATATTAAAAAGCGTATTTAAAAATGCAAAAAAAGCGCTCGCAAGCAACGACACGCTCTCTTCTACTTTTCTTTTCTTTTTTTACTTTTTTTCAAATAGAAGAAAAGAAAATAGAAGAGAAGTTAATTTAAAAAGTTAATTCAAAAAATTAAGAACCTAGGAAAGAATTTAGTAAATTCTAAACGTTGAATTATTTGCTAATTAACCGCTGCTGAATTTTTGCTAATTAACCACTGCTCAATTTCAATTAATCACTGCTTAATTTTTGCCAATTAACCACTGCTCAATTTTCGCTAATTAACCACTCCTCAATTTTTACTGAAAATAAATAATTTTACAAAAATAGGTCAAAAAGTGGAACAAAAAATCGAGTTATCATTTGCGATGGTTGAGAATTAAATGAATGAATTAATTAAATTAAATATTAAAAAACCATTTATTCGCATTAGAAAAGTAATCCTTGTGCTATTTTATAATGTTTAAACTTTGCAATTTTATAAAAAGTACATTATTGCATGCAAGTAAAATGTTGACTGAGATTTTTATTAAATTTTAGATTCGAGGAAGGCACATTAAAGGATACAAGTTTGAAACCGGTCAGTCGTGTCCCATCCACGTGGATCTTTTCACAATAATATACAAAGTAAGACATTTATAAAAATATATACAGTGATCGTTGAATATGTGACATAAGTGTATTAAAATACTAGACATTTATTTTGTCAATGAAAGTTGTGATGTTTCAAGCATATTTTCTGCTCAAGTATGACTGTGACGTAAGAAACATAACATTGTTTGTACATGTAAATTTTCTAATTTCAAATTGAAAATATATTTCCTAAGATATTTGTTTCTATTTACACTGAGATTCATTCATCGACTTTTTTTTAAAAAAACTTAAAAAACTTAAAGAATCGACTTACTTTTTGTCGTGGTTTAATAGAAATTAATAGTATAATAATTTAATTCATTAATTAATTAATAATTAATTAATAAATTAATTAAACATTTCCAAAATGTATCAAAAACGAATTGAAGATTAAAAAAGCTGTGAATTAAAATATCTAAAGAAATTGATAGAATTGTTACTGTTGCGCTAGAATAAAATTATTAAAATGGCGCTAGAGTAAAATTGTCACAATTGTGCTAAAAAAATTGTACGCGTGCAATAACTGCCTCTGAGTTTATACGCAACTTTCTTGCGCAGCCAGAATCTAGCTCAAGGATAGTTTTACACACGTAGAGGCAGTTATTGCATGCGGCATATTGTTTGTATCGTGGATACGTTAAAATAAAAACGTTAAATGGTTTTTTTTTTAAAAAAAGTGCTTCTCAATCATTTTCGTTCACAGTTATCAGTGTGATAAAAATAATAACGATGAATAAGAAACTGTAACGAATCAGGCACTGTATTGGCAAACTTACTTTTCATTTTAATCTTCTGCTGCATAATGACTAATGAATCGTGCCGATGGATCCGAAATGCCGGCGATCCACTTAGGCATCCAAAAATACGGAACTAAACTCTCTGCTTGTATTGGAAAAGAATTTTGAAACACTTTTCTGTAAAAGGGAAAA